>JAMYIC010001443.1:0-10037 GCA_024112705.1 Microcera coccophila
CATGGAGAACAGAAATCTCCAGTAGAACAAAAGGGTAAAAGTCCCCTTGATTTTGATTTTCAGTGTGAATACAAACCATGAAAGTGTGGCCTCCTGTTGAGCCTGCTAGATGCCGTTCTAAAATAGGGAATATCTCCTTGACCGGTGTGACGAGCAGCATGAAGCGACCGCCTCGCATTAGCTTGGTTCAGGGTGCATCATCAAGCAGCCGAGAGTTGAGGCCATATCCGGGCCCTTGGTAGGCGGAGATGCTGGCCCTAGTGCAAATGCAATCAACCGCACTCGGAGCATGTCGACTCCGGAGAAGATTGCGAGAAATCACGAATCAATTTCGGTTCCGGGATTGTCAACCGTGTTGAGTCCTGTGGTGTTACAGTAATCACTCGGGGCCTCGCACTTCCGGTCGGGAGGACTGGTCGATAGGGCATCAGGTCTTGATGCGAGGACTGATGGACGTCTCTGCAAAATCAAACACAGTCATGATCGCGGAAGGTGTAGAGGCGTGGAAAATAATTGTTATCGAGTACTTAATCAGTCGCAGATACTAGGTAGCTCTGCAGGTACTACTAAGCGTGCCTTAAATTTGCGGTACCGAGCCTCGGTTTCGGGCAGACCCCTCTCTCCGCTACTATGGCCGACAAGACATGTAAACAGAGATGAAGGTGATCTCGCCGCCAGGATGAACAAGCCTGACTTGTTTTCCAAAAGTCGCTTTCAGCCAGATTGATTGAGCTTACAGCTCGTGTATTTGAAATTCGCCATGTCGGACCAGGCTCGACGGCGCATCGGCGCCCTTGGCCAGCAGTTGCTCCCGCCCATCAACCAAGTCGCTCCAGGCTCGAGCAGCCCGCGAGTCCAGGGCAAAGTCATCATCATCACAGGTAGACTCGCTCTTCAAGCTGATCAATCATATCTCTCTAACGCCAGTTTCAGGTGCCAACTCGCCACTGGGCATCGGCCGCGCCACTGCCCATCAGTACGCTGAGAGTGGTGCTCGTGCCCTCTATCTGTGTGACTACGATGGGACACATTTAGATGCTCACAAGAGAGAGATCACATCCGCATTCCCCAGCGTGGAGGTGCATACACGGCAATTCGACGCCGCTGA
The DNA here is from genome assembly GCA_024112705.1 of Microcera coccophila. Classification (NCBI taxonomy): domain Eukaryota; kingdom Fungi; phylum Ascomycota; class Sordariomycetes; order Hypocreales; family Nectriaceae; genus Microcera; species Microcera coccophila. The sequence continues at coordinate 1,109 of JAMYIC010001443.1, forward strand.
GGATTCCAAGGTGAAAGCAGTCGTTAACGATGCCATCAAGAGCTACGGGCGCCTGGACGTGTTCTTTGCCAATGCTGGCATTACTGGAAAGAATGAGTCGTTTACCAACTTTAGTGAAGATGAGTTCATGTCCGTTCTCAAAACCAACACTTTGAGGTACGCGTAATCGCCATGGCAATCAAAATCCATTCAAGCATTAGCTTACCCGACAAAACCAGCGTGTTCCTCGCTGCCAAGCATGCAGCTCCTGCCATGATGAGAACATCCCCAGACAAACCCCAGGCCAAGGGCAGCATCATTGGCACTGCGTCCGTGGCCGGCCTCCGGTCCAATGCCGGCTCCACGCCATACTCGGCCTCTAAGGCCGCAGTTATCTCCCTCGCACAAACCACCTCCTACCAGCTCGCCGGCACCGGCGTGCGCGTCAACGCCATCTGCCCGGGCCTCATCGAGACGGGCATGACGGCGCCCGTATATGAAGCCGCCCGCGCGCGCAACAGCGAGAAGAAGATTGGGCAGCTCAACCCCATGAAGAGAGGTGGACATGCCGACGAGATTGCGCGAGTGGCTCTATTTTTAGGTAGCGACGAGAGTAGCTATGTTAACGGACAGGCGTGGGCCGTTGATGGCGGATTGAGTGCCGGTCATCCCTTCGTGCCGGGCAGGCTGGGGTAGGCCGATTGGCGATGCCTCGTCCGGGGTACCAGCAATTTGCGGCCGAGGCTCGCTTACGAATGCCTCAAGTGCCTGCGTTAGGACACCATGAGGCTCAATGCCGAACTTACTTTAACGAGCCGTCAATATATTTATCTAGATCGTTGCCCGTTGCGGCAGGTCATGGTTCCCCATCAATGCGCAGTTCTCCATACTAAAGTGGTATGATTGAGTTTGAAACATCCAATGCCCGGGGAATGCAAATCACCACATCTCGGGCTATGCAAGTCTGTTTTTCTTCTTGAGGCCTAGCATCGTTTCCACCGCGCCACTCTCTTCAACTTGAATTACGTCTCCCGCAAGACTTGCTACCTTCTGCTTCCATCGTCGGCCCGAGCTGGGAGTATCCGCGATCTACTCGAAACTAAATGTTGCAGAGACAGCAACCAATTTCTGAAATCGACGTGTAGATCTGCCATTGAGTAGACCGAAGGAGATATTGTCATGGATCTGGTACAACAAACCCATCAACATCAACTCCGATTGATTGGAAGTCTAGAGAGGTAGGCAAGTGTAATATCCACCCTAGAGCATAGCAATCTTTATGGCCGAGGCGGGCCTACACAATCCGTCTATATAAAGCTGTTGGACTGTCCCGAGGGGTTTCCTTTCTATTCGATAACAGCAGCAGACTTCCATCTTTCATTCTTGTGTTCACAGAGCTTGAGTTGCATACATCTGTCCTTCTCTTTCCACTGTAAATCAATCTTGTTTAACATTCATCATCACTCCTCCGCAATGGCTATCTTGTCCTTCATTACGATTGCTTTGGCCCTGGCTGGCCCTGGCCTGGCCCAGAACCCCAATGACAACGAAAACGTCCAATACGCCGGCGTTTCCTCTGCTACGAAGAGCCACCACCATCGAACTCACTCGCCGGCTTACGCCCATCATACCCATTCCACCGGAACTCGTAGCCACCACGCTATTGTTTCCGTCCCAACGGGAGCTGGTTTCGATGAGGAGGTTCCGTCCCTTATCGAGACTACCGACGAGAGCGAGGGTGGTGAGGGAGGTTCCGGCCCCCTCGTAGGACGTGACTCCGAGGGAGTTGTTGGAGATGAAGGTAGCCCCGAGGCCTGCTGCACTCACTCTCGCTCGCGCCGTCCCCATATTCCCGTTCGCCCTACCACGAGTCGCTCTACCACCTCCACCACTCCGGCTCGCTATAGCACTCCAACTCGCTCCAGCTCCAGCTCTACTTCTAGCACCCCGAAGCCGCTCGGTCACAAGACTCGCACTCACACGTCAACTAACAACAAGCCCGGCAATGCTCTTCCCACGGTCCAGGCTGAGGTTGAGGCTCGCGACTTCCAGGAAGCAGCTCGTACCTCCACCACCAGCCACGGCAAGTACAGGAACCATGGTCACCATACCCGCAAGCATTCTCGTTCTCACTCGCGTGGGCACACTTCCACCTCCACCGACCACGACTTGCCTACCGGTGCCCCCCATGCTGAGAGGGCTGAGGCTCAGGCTCCCCATTCCTCCCACTCTCACAAGCATGAGCATGGCCATACTACCCATCGCGACCAGTTCCCGGGCGGCTTTGCTGAGATCTCAACCTTCGTGACCAAGGTCCCCGCCAAGCCTACTGTTGCTGGTCCTGTTGCTTAGATGGCTATCGCTGAACGACAAGGCCTCAGAGGTTGTGCTGTCATTTAGACGAGGTCATGGTGGATTATTTCGTATGTATACGGTGGTTTTTTTCGCGAGACAGGTCTTGCACGTTCTTTTAGGTGATTTCATGATGGATTGTTTCGTATGTATATGGTAGACTGTTGCGGAACAGGTTTTGCCTCGTTTAGCATGTATCTATCTCCATAGTTGCAGCTGCTGTTGTCGAGTCGATTTTGGCAAGAATAGCCTGCTTCCAAGCAATAAAATCGGTCCGTTTGGCCTCGCTCAGATAGTCGTACTTTTCTTGAAACATTGTGTCTGCTCGTTTGACTTGCAGCTGGGTCGTTGCTTCATCGTCGAGCGAATCAGCGCCGTTGAAAGTGTTCCATTGAGTTGGTTGAACAACGTCGCCTATCCCTTGATACCAGTCACCTTTGAGCCAATCGTGCTCGTTGGCTTTTGCAACCGCCTCATCGAAGTCCTTCGTCTCAACACTGGTCCAACCGTCCCAAGCCCTCTCGTTATCCAATCCACTAATGACAATCTCTTTTCGGGCACGACTGAGTAATGCAATAATCTCCTTCCGTCGTGGAACGTAGTCGTCACGGTCGATGTTACTCGCCAAAGCCAAATCTTTCAACCTCATTGTGACAAAGAAATAGATTGCAGCAAGCAAAGCAGCATTGTTTTGGACCACCCATTCATCTCCTGTCTTTCGTCCTCCGGGAACGACGATGAACTCCATCCCAGCGAATATGGTGGGAGCAAGTTGTCTATTGTCAGTTTCCTGGCACAGAAATCGAGCAGCGGGTTGAACCCAAGGAGGCAAGCCATCTCTGGGGGTGGCGGTGGCTTTCTTGCCCATAGACTCAGTTGGAGTTGCAGGTTCCGTTTTGGAACGAGTTCGCCACTGCGCCAGGCTCCTCTCCATGGTAGGGGTCGCTCTGGTAGGCAGTGGTCTTGACCCGGATGCAGGAGAGCTACCATTGTCACGCAGCTTCGAGCTGGGAGTCCTTACTCTTCCAGGACCAGCTCGTCCAGAAGGTGCAGAGTTTGGCAAAATATTGTTAAGGTGAGTATAGAGACGTTTATAGATCCGTGGAGGAATCGGTGGTCGCGGCTCAATCGGCGGAAGATCTAGTGGGATCTTCAACCTGTTCCTGTTAGCTCGTGTTTGAATAAATACAAGACACTGGCTCATACCTATCACAAGCAATGTTAGCACAAGCGTAGAGCCTTGCAATCTCCTCCTCGGCTTTCAGGGTGCTTGCAAGATGACGGGATTGAGCTAGCAACGAGCTGGCAAGCTCGACTAGTTGAGGAGGGAGATCTGAGCCGTAGGTTGGCATCAGCGAAAGCAGAGCCTGCTCGGTTTGTCGACTCATGTTGGAGTTGTTAATTTGTTTACTTTGTATGAGGAACGGCAACCGGTGAGCATAGATGATGTTTCAAAGTAGAAACCTCCACCGGACTGCCAAGTAACGGGGACAAATCTTGGTCTCGAGCGGTGGAACCAGAGTCCTGTTTCAACCGATTTTAACCGATCCCAAGAAATAGAAGTGAACAGTTTGGACCTTGTGCATCACGGACAGGATGTGCGAGGGAGTTGAGGTAAAGGAGTATGGTGAATAGGCTCTAGCGCTCTAGCGCTCTAGCACACTAAAGGACAGGCGCCCGCTCGCCAACTTTGCGGACTTCCGAAAACGGAAAATGTAGACCTACCGGGCAGCCCCCCTGTCACGATTCCATGGCGGCAACGGAGCCACGACGACCATAAATCACTTCCCCCCTCCTCCGCGAAGACGCTCTGCGATACCCTACAACTCTACGACACTGCACGACACGCTACACGCCATCCGCTGCTGGAGACCGGGTCTCTGCTAGTTCATTCCCGCTCCCACCCTGCCAATTCCGCCGGCCGAGCTCCTTCTCTCCCGGCTCAAGATGCGTACAAGAGCTCTCGTCAGTATCGCGCTGGCGAGTGCGCAAGTGGTCGTCGCTCATGGCGATCACAGTGGTTCCCAGAAGCCCAAGGTAGCAGATGATGCCGACTGGATGACGAAACATATGGCTGGTGAGCTCATTTGTTCCTTCTGAATGCCGCCCTCCTAACACAGGTCCAGAGGAACACCATGTAGTTAGCTGGGATGCCGGGTCATTCTTCGCGCTCCACGATTACAACAGCGATGGCTTCTGGCAAGGCGACGAGATGCTGCGAACATATGGCCTTTTCGACGATTCAAATAAGCATGTTCCCCAGAAGAGAAAAGACGAGATCCTTACCATTCTCATGGATCTGATGGACACCAATCGCGATTATACCGTCAGCAGAGCAGAATGGTTGAACTTCATCAAGTCTGGCAAGACTCTACCAGACCTGGGCACCGGCCCCGGCCACCATGGTGACGACGAATATGAGTATGAGATTCACCATTGGGAGAAATACCACGATGAGAATACAAGACTTGAAGATTTGACACATCCTGAGGATATTGCGCATTTTAAGAAGCATGCCGACGAGGAGGATGCTCAACAGCGACTCGAGGCCATGAACAAGCTAGCTATCATTGAGGCAAACATCCCTCAAAAGTTCCGAAAAGGTTAACCGTTTAGAAGTGCGTTGAATAGAAGGAGGTGGGTTGGCGAACGATTTGATGATAGACCATGTACATCTATGTATCTCTAGACCGTGTAATATGGACGTCGAAAACGCAATGCCAGACTCCTGGCGCGAAGGTCTTGACTAATTCGACATGTTCAACCTTGACTGCCCGTTGTTCATCTTTCTTCCAGCCCTCAAACAGCTGTTTGACCTGTTGCCTCCTAATATTCGTATCGTTGACTCCGACGTTCTCATGGAGATGCAACCACGCTTCTCGCGAAGGAGCAGTCATCTTCCACGCAAATTCCCAGATGGGTTCACTCGTCGGGAGAAATCCGCCATTGACATGCTGAATGTCCTGGGCAATGCCTGACTCTTGGAGGCCTTTGATTCTCCGTAGAGCCTCGCCGTTGCTTTCCAAAAACACCACAATCTGTTCTCCCCCAGCGAGTATGTCCTCGGTCGGCAGCTTCAGATCTTCCCCTTGAATAACCTTCACACTCCATCTGTTCGCTTTTGCGCCTCTTCTGAGGCCCTCAACACTCCAGGGATTAATCTCCCAGCAGAGCACTCTCAACCCCAACTTTGCATACGAGAAAACGAAGTAGCCGATGCCAGCATACAGGTCGACCGCCCAGGAACCCCTGGTTACGTCGTTCAGATTTAGGAGTCTTGCCTTTTCTTTGATATTTCCGCGACTAAACATGGTCCACCTGGGTGCCCAAGTCTGAAGTATCCCATTCTGCTTTGTTGATACCCAAAGAGCTTCGTTGAAATCCTCTTCTGAAGGCACGCCACCTGAGACTTCAATAGGGCCAAAGTCACCGTGTAGCATGCGCAGGCCGCTTGGACTTCGAAAGACATTCTCCTCGTCCACTCCGCCTCGACGTAGTGGGATTCCTTCGTTGATCGCCAGATGTGTCAGTGTACCTTTAGCTTGCGTCGAGAGCTCATCCAGAATCAGCGACCACAAGGATGCCCTGCTGTTCAGGCCAACATTCTGCAAGGTGTTCGTCCAGGGTGAGCTGGAGAAGCTACCCGACGGGAGCATGGCCATAGGCTCGTAGATGGTGTAGCGCTTCGGCGCACCCGTCAACAGCTTTTCGACCCATGCTCGATCGTCGACACTCTCAAGTGACGTTGTTTTTATCCACTCCCGTATCGCTGTTTGAATTGGGTTGTCCTTTGTGCGTGGCTTAGGCATGGTTCTGGGGTTATTATTTAGGGTGGAGATATAAAAATGGAATTACGAAATACGGGATTGAGACCATCGACAAGAATGATAAAATCACCCCTGCGACCGAAGCGAGAATATGGATTTTTAGGTCCCTTCAAAAGGCAATGTAGAAAGTGCGATGAAATGTAGAAATTTACGATGCATCTTCGATGCCGATACCAAAAGTCAATTGTAGCTAAGTATACCCAAAGCCGCCATATTCCCATTGAAGTCGTCTCACATCCATGGGTATCTTGACCCTATGCTATTCTACATGCGACACCGGCCTATCCAGCCCTGTAAATGTAATCCATCTTTCATCACAAGAAGTAATCACCGGGTCCCCTTCTATTTGCCGGCACATGACGCTGGTCATCGGGGACAGCCGAGAAGATGCTGAACTTAGGGTTCAGGTCCTTCTCCACAGACATGATAGATGCGACATTGCCGCACCGGTAGCAGTAGTTGGGTGCTGACCAAACGGTGACGACCGAGTTTTCTGGGAAATGATACTAGTTATGGTCAGCAGCAAGTCCTTGGGGCTATAGCGAGGCGAGAGGCATACCTTGTATCCCTCATTGACAAGCTGATGGGCTCGTGCAATCAACTTCAGGCCATTCACATAGTTAAACTCTGTTGCCACCTTGTCGCCAAACAACCAGCCAGCGCCGCGGGGGCTGATAGCCCAGGTTTCGACGTCCTCTGGATCTGACCACACCAAGTCGCAGAAAGCACCTTCATGAGGAATCTCCTGAGCTCTGGCGACCACACGGATCTGGTCGATCGTCCTAATCTCAGGACTCAAACCTCCATGAACACAGAGAATTTCGCCGTCAATGATAGCAGCGAGGACCAAGAAGTCGAATACATGGCAACAAGCCTTCCAAACAGACGCGTTACCGTACTTTTGCTGACATTCTTCGTAGAAACCGTACACCTGTGTTATTTGGCGTGATTCGTGGTTTCCTCGAACAAGTACTATCCGATCAGGGTATCTATGTAGCCGGTTAGCCTCAATCTCGGAACAGCTCGACGTTGACCATGCTCTCACTTGGCCTTCAAACACATTAGCAACGTAAACGTCTCCAGACTGAAGTATCCACGGTCGACAAAGTCGCCCAGAAATATATAACGGGTCTCTGCGCTCTGACTTGAGGCTGTTACACTGACGCCAGAATCTGTGCGCTCGGCCATCGAAGTATCAGGATCCTCCTCAGCTTCAGTGCCCGAAGCAGCTCCATCAGCTGCACTGGAGCCAATATCCCCAGAAGCTCGTATCTTCTTTCTCAGCTTCGGGTTTGTGATTTCGGTCGGTGGCTCGATGTCTTCAGATGTTATAACTGTAGTCGCGGTCTTTGGCGCTTGCACTCTAGTTTCGCCTGGCATACCGCCTGACACGCGAAAGAGCTCGAGGAGGTCGTAGAACTGACCATGAATGTCGCCGCATACGGTTACCGGTGTGCAAACGGGCTGGATGTTGGACTCTAGAATACGAGGTCAGTCGGGCCTCCGGTTTTGAATTAGCTTCCCAGCCTCACCTTCCATCAAGATTTCTTTCACCTTCTCGCACAACTCCTTCATGGCTCGTTCGGGGAGATAGTGGCACTGCTTAGCCTCCTCTAGCCATTCATCGAGTCCGGCATTGGGTCCCAGGTTGGCGGGACCCGGTCGAGGTACGCTTGAAGTCATTTCGAAAGCATGCCCCGTCGCGAAGAGAAGCGAGAAGCGGACGGGACGAGCGTTGTAGCAACCCAGCAATGCAAAGCAATGCGGCGGTGATACCTTTGGGCGCTTGCGTAGCGCACGGTGTGGATCTTAGAATGGAGGGGTGTAATGTGAGACGCCGGGGTATCTTCGGAGGGTCCAGGTCACGCTCCCAGATATCTTCCGCGTTGCAGATGTTCAGCAGCAACTGGCGTCGAACGGGAGACTATGGCAGGATATAGAAGTGTGAGCTTGATATCCCTTGAGGTCTCTATTTGGCCATCCAAAGTTACCGTGGAGCCAGGGCCGACCTTTGAACTTAGCCTTTGACAACCCACCTATGCGGTTCATGCTGCAAGGAGCACGTGAAATCTGTATCTGGTTAATCGCATAATTTCGCCCAAGCTGCCCCACTACTATTCGGTGGGGCATCTTTCAACGCCGCAGCTCATCGAGCTTTATATGATCTGGCTCACTCACCCAAGCATCTCGACTATTTCCTATGATTTGCCCAACCACCGAATTTTATTACGACATGCAAAATGTCGACACAGGCACCGCAAGTCCTGTCTCGCAGGCCTAATGGGGTTCTCCCGGCGCCAGCGAGCCAGGCGACTGAGTCCGGCAAGGTGAGCGAGGAAATTGCTGATAAGACGACCTCTTCGATACCTAACGTCGCAAAGCGCAAAAACCCCAACGACAACGCCACTCATCATAGGTCAGGCAGAGGAAGAGGATCGAGTGAGAAGTCCCACAATGCTTCTAAGGTGGGATAAGCATTAAATCCACAACCGAGATAGGTCCGCCAACTAACTAGGCTGAAGCACTCTGCTGAGAACGAGACGCTCAAGCCGACAAGGGCTAGGACTCAGAACGAGGGCGAGAAGCTTGTCATCCGACGACTACCCCCTGGACTGACACAAGCTGAATTTTCGTCAGTTCTTGGGGCGGATTGGGAGGCTGGTAAAGGCAAGGTGGACTGGTTCTCCTATGCACCTGGAAAAGTCTCCAATGAGTATGATGCGCCTTTTATAGTATGGCATGCTTGATTCACTAACACTACCAAAAAAAAA
>JAMYIC010001443.1:10153-20628 GCA_024112705.1 Microcera coccophila
GCCGTGCGTACATTAAAGTGGGAAGACGGTCAGATGACTTTCAACAGCTCGTCGCTAGTCGGACCACCCTGTCTTGAGATAGCCATCTACAAGAAAGTACCGAGCAGCAAGAAAAGAATCGATGCACGCCAGGGAACCATCGACCAGGATCCAGAGTTTATGGCATTTTTAGAGGATCTGGCGAATCCGGCATCACTCAGTCAGACGGTGGACGATGACGCCGACGACGCCGCCAAGACTGAGAGCAAGGTCACAACCACGCCTCTAATTGAGTACCTGAAGGAGAAGAAGGCGAACAAGGCCAAGGAAGCCGCAACAGCAAAGAGTGCCAAGCATGGTCGCGGCGAGTCGGGCACTGGGAAGGGGAAGGGGTCAAAGGACGATGAGCCGACCAAAAAGAAGGGCAAGGATTCCAAGGCTGAGAAGACAGAAAGGGTTCCGAAGGAGACTGTCAAAATTCTCACCAAGAAGGCGGCCGTCGAACAGGCTGCCGAAGCCGCCAGAGCTGTTACGAACCAGTCGAGCCGGTCAAGCACTCAGGAGGCTGCGCCAAAGAGTCGACGTGCAGGAATTGCGGCAGCCGCAAAGATCCTTCAACGAGATCTTGGTCTCAGTCCCGGAAGTGCCCACAGAAAGGCCCGTCAAGATGCTGCCAAAGCAGACACAGATGCGAAGACCCCTTCAGTCAAAGAAGTCAACACCACAACGACAGAAAGACCGGCTTCGCCTGCACCATCGACTGAGACAATTCCTCAAAGTTCTAAGAACCGAGCCAGTGCTCCGACAGCCCCAAAATCTCAGCCCGGGCGAAAGAACAGAGGCGGCAAGAATGCTGACAAGAGCAAGACGGTATCGATAGCAGGAGCTGGGACAGACGGGGTTGCCACACAAACTCCAACCCCTACCACACCAGTCGTTCTACTGAAGAAAAAAGGTGGAGAAGCTGAGAACACTCAGCCAGCCGCAGCAAGCACTGCCTTGCAACCCGCTGCCGAAGCATCCAGCTCCAAACCAGCAATCACACCAACTGGCCCAAAGAACAAGCCCGGAGCTCCCCAGAAAAAGCCTACAAACGTTACCACCGACGCCACCCGCGGCTTTGTCAAGCACGCGAACCCTTCCCAAGGTGTCACCGAGGCGCTACTCAAACAATCCTTGGAAGTGTTTGGCACCATCACCTTCGTGGAGATTGACAAGCGGAAAGGCTTCGCCTACGTCGACTTTGCGGAACACGAAGGTCTTGTGAAGGCAGTGACGGCGAGCCCTGTGCCCGTCGCCCAGGGTACCGTCCAAGTCTTGGAGCGAAAAGATAAGAAACCGGCAGCTGTTGCCCCATCATCGGGAGCTTCCGGATCCGGCCCTTCGGAGAAACCGTCCGGACGGGGGCGACGCGGACGAGGAGGCAGCAACAAGCCCTCTGCTGCAGCGACGAGCAACGGTCAGCCAGCCGCCGCAGCAACTACATCCAATGGCGGTTGAAGTAGTCGACAGGAATTGGAGATATCTTAAGGCAGCACTAAGCTTATTCAGCGAGCAACAGCAATATTTGCGGACATCGCCCGCCGAGCATCGAAACTCTTAGCCCACCCAGCGAGGTTTTGCGAGTGACCTCTCAGCGCTATTTCATGAGCGCAAGTGAGGTTACGACCGTTCAGAGCCGCACAAGAAGGGCTCAGCAGCAGCGGGGGAGGAAGGAAGGGTGCGACATCGCCAGGTCCACCGGTGTAAAGCTGGAAGGACGATAGACACAATACTATCTCATTCTTTACGAGACGAAGCAATTGTAACCCAGCAAGTGGTTCAAAGGATCCTATCGCGTCTAGAAGAAGTTACCTAAACTAGGATTAGATCAATTCAAGCATGTACGGAGCCTCTTTCATTTCTCTCGTATGCTCCGTCTTCGCCTGTCAGGCACCAACACCAAAACTCGCGCAATATACAAGGCTTAGACCCAGACATATACACCGCTACAGTACTATCGCTACCCTACACTCCCTGAACCACGCAACTCCGATATTCGCCCTCAGTCAGCGAGTTTTCAACGTCAGCAAGGCACGCGCGAGCGCGTACGAGCGCATACAAATGCAAACATGAACACAATGTTTCTCTACATTACGTTAGAGACGGAGAACAAGGGTATGAGTTGCTCGATGTTATCGTATGGCTGGATCGTATGGCTCATATCAATCATCACAAGGATAAACTTGATAAAAATCAAGAAATTGGTATTATTCGCAGCAATCCCTTAATGAACATAGAAAATCTTTTGCAATTCGAAAACGTTCCATCGCTTATGTAGCCCCAAACAAACTGTCTATGAAATGACGAAATGATCGCTCTCTATCTAAGGTATTTGAAAACAAGACCCAAAACGCCCCTTTCATCAGATCCCTGCTCATACAATTGATAGCACCAACGCGAAAACAGCATACAACAAGATGGCAAGACCAAATCCCGCCGCCATAGCCTCATATTGCGCAAATGTTTTAATCACCCTGGCCCTTGCATTTGTCACCCAAATATTCTGTCCAACCCCTTGTCGAGCAGTTTTGAGGCCTGGCAGACCGTCCATGCTGTACACGTTGGTTTCGTTGTGGTATTCTTGCAGCTGGTTGTTCTCGACTTTCTTTTTTGCCCAAGTATCCATGGTCGGTCGGCCTTCAAAAACAGAGTTCTCGTCGATGTCGCCATCGACACCCTCCTGTAGAAGGTCACCCATTGATTTCTCCCCAATCTCGTCTGGGTTGTATATTCCTTTCTTAATTCGTGGCACACCAAAACCGCAGGACGTCTGAACTTCGAAGACATGACAAAGAATGACAGCCCTGGCGCCGTCAAAGGCCGAACGCTTTCCCTTTGCGATTCGACGGACCAAGTCAGGAAAGCCGGGTTCGTCCCATTCAACTACCTGGGACCGACAAAAGAACCGCAAGATTCGCGGCGAGGGCCCAAAGCTAGTGAACATCAGACAAAGACGTCCATTGTCGTACGAATGCGCGATAGTCTCGCATCCAGAGCCGGTACGGTCGATGTAGGCACAAAGGCTGGGTCCTAAGACGGCAAAGTGCGAATCGGTCAGTCCTTTAGGAGAAACATTGATATGGGTACCATGGGTTGGAGCTGATCCTGTAAAAAAGATGGGCTGGCGCTCTGCCCATAGGCCAATATCTTCCGAAATAGTAGGGTAGAGTTTCATGTTGAGATTCTACTCTGTCAGGATCCACAAGTATCCTCCGTGGTGATGCAATTGAGCCCAGAACAGATAGGCTCCCTCGTATGTAAGTCGTACAATGAAATCAAAGTCGAGTCCAGGTATATATGTTTTGGAGAATGTCTGGAATGTCAAACAAGAGCAAGGGCAACCGTCCGCACAAGTTGATCCGAGACAAGGGTTTCATGATGGAAAGTTGACCATGAAGCGGGGGACGGTGTTAAATGACGGTAGCATCGACGTCGCTGACTCAGGGTCCGATCGTCGGCGGCGGCGATCAAGACGAGTTGTCAAGAATTTTGGCCGCTTGACCGGCCCGAACCCGTTGTCCTGCCCATGCGGGCCAGACCCCACCGAGCCCCACGATTTGTGTTCAGAGCAACACAGATAATTCAGTGATTTGACACAAATGCGCCAATCAGGGTAATAATTAAAAAATTCCAGTCAGTTGTTTGCCTGTGAGTCGGTAACATCCAGCCATGCCCACTTAATTGACTATCGGGTACGGATGATAGCTTCCGTCCTCGTATTGATCGTCATCAAAGGTGCTGCTGTCGCTGCTGGCATGTGCAGACATGGCTATGCTCGAAGTCCGAGGAACATTGGCATATGCGCCATTATGGGTTGGCGAGAGCGGCGAGGTGACGGTTGTCTGCATGCGCCCGGCTGTCACACTGTACGTCAGTCGTCATAATCGTCATAGTGGTCACTAGCAGAAGCGGGAAGACGGGCACCAACCTGGCGGACCCCAAGGTTCAATAAAGTTAGTTGGGTGATTTGACAGCGTGGGCCTCTCGTCAACTTGGAAGCGCTTGGACAAGCGCACCTTGTCGGCCTTGGCCTCCGACTTCTCCTTATCGCGCTCTCTCTCACGCTCCTTGTCGCGCGGCCGGCTCTTGTCTCGGCGCCGATCTTTTTGGTGACGGTCCTCTCGGTCTCGATGGCGTTCTTCACGATCTTTTTTACCAGGAGTCTTGGTGCTGCTGGATGAAGACTTGTGGGACGAGGAGGCCTTGCTAGATGGGCGCGAAGAGGGCTTTGGTCGCTCAGGACGTTCCGTACGCTCAGAACGCTCAGGACGTTCAGTGCGCTCCGAACGTTCAGTGCGCTCTGGTCGTGCTAGCTCGGGGCTCTCCTGCAGTAAAGGAGTGGTCATCGCAGATGTGGGAGTAATATCTTTGAGGACGTTGAATCGCATCGTAAGGTTCTCGAGCTTGGCTTGAACGGCGATGAACTGCTGCTCGAAGTCACCGCGCTCGAATTCGAGGCGCTCATTTTCCGCGTTCAGTCCGCGAATATCTGCCTTGAGGACCTCGTTCTCATTGTGAAGCCCCTCGTGTTGAGTCTTGAGTTCGCGAAGTGAGGTAGTCGTTTCGTTGAGTTTGCTGTTGGACTCGGTGAGCTTCTTGTTGGACAACTCGAGAGCGGCTTTCAGTTTGTCTTTCTCAGCGTTGGCCTTGTTAAGCTCAGTGTTGGCCGTGTTGAGTTCGTCGAGGAGGGTGTCATCGTCGCTGTAGTCTTCGACCTCGACCACATGTACCCTGTCGTCGGGCGAGAGCGTAACGTGCCTCTCTTGCTTTTCGTAAAACGAGCCAGGCTGCCCCATGGTGGTTCTCTTGCCGACGTTGGCGGACGGCCGTTGGTGCAGAGGCATATCAACGGCGACCTGTGAAGTCGTCGTTCGAGAAGAAGAAAAAAAAACCCCCGATGCGTTGTTTGCTAATGATTCGGCGAGTTACACAAACCGCTATGCAGCGATGCCTAAAGGCCAGTGAAAACCGGCGAAAAGTAAAAAGAACCCTGGACGGTGCCCGAGACGGTGGGCGAATTGGGAGGGGCTCTTTTCGACAGGGCTCAGAAAGATGAGCGGGAGCGAAGCGAGCTAGAGATGACTCGATGCAATAGCACGTTTCCGAAAATGCGAAAATTCCGGGGGAGGGAGACAATATATGTCTGACGGAAATGAGTCACTCTGGCAGGAAATATCGATCAAGGCCGAAATTCCAATAGAGAAGAAGAAGAGAAGGCTGTGGGTGTGAAGGGGAAACAAAGGAGTCGAGGCAGAAAAAAAAGGTGATCGGGCTGATATTTTATCAACTTCGGGTGTGGGAGGAACAAGGGGAAAAAACCCCGGCTGGAATGGGGGACGGACGGACTCAGGGAAGAGGGGGGGGCTTCAGTCACCAAAGGACTCGCATAATCTGGTTCGAAACAAGCGGTGCGCATCTGCGGAATCCATAAATGTCCTTGCCTGGAGGTGGAGGCCGTAAACAGAAGGAGAAAGCTGTATTTAGGTGAAGGCTTGGCAAAGCGTCAAGTATCGAGTACAACTCCAAGCATGATAAGACTTCCCTCCCGTCCGTCGTTGAGGGCAGGCTGCTGACCGGGCGACGGGACCGACGATGGGCGTGCTTCGTGAGGAAGGGCGTGAGAATCTGCTACAGATTTTAGGTAGGGGGGTACCGCCAGCATTTCCACGGGCTTCCACTGGGAAGGAAAATTGGAAATTCGGGCGCACTCGCGCAAAACCGCAAAGTCGAAAAAAGACGTTGCCATGAACTTGCTTCTTCGTCCACTCCCGAGCCCCAAACAGGGATCCGCAAAGTCGCAAAAAAAAGAAAGCGGATGAGCTAGATCGGCCTCCTGGCCTGGACTTCGGCTGCCCTATTGGCCATGCCGGGGCTGTGCAATACCTCAGGTAGCTAGGCAAGCGAGCGTGAATGCCAGCCTAAGGCAAGGCAGAGAGACACTCCCCGAGACTAAGAGAAAGTCTCGGTGTCTCACTCGAGGCACATGTCCTCGAGACCAAATCTGCGACCACTCTACGCGTCGGTTGCCTTGCCATTTGGCCCCCAACTTTCTCCGGGACCGCCAGAAGCGTGGTCCGCACAGCTGCAACTTTGACTGATGCGTTTCCACGGCCGTCGGTTTGGATCTACCATGCCACACACTCGCTCGCTCGCTCGCTCACTGACGCAACCCGCCCACCCAACCGCCTGCACACCTCGCGCACACGGTCGGCGAACCTGTGCCCTCTCCCATACGGTAGGCGTGGCAGCATGGCGGCGTGGCAGCCTACCGAACTGGGTGGAAGTCTCTGATCGGGGGGTGGGTGGGTGGCCGGAATGAGTCATTGGCTCATACTGCTGACCATGGCGACGTCGATGTATGCGGTGGAGGGCGCAACGTCGTCTCGATGCGAGCGGGTCGCGCCCGGCATCATGGTGTTGTGCAGGCGTGCGGGAGGAGGTGTGTGCAGTACCAGATACCGGATCGGCGCACATCACCACCATCGCATGCCACGCCAAGTACCGAAGTTCTATCTTGGGTGTCCTGCGTCGTCGTCTCGCAGAAGGGCGGTCCTGCTCGGGTATGTCATCGAGCGATACGTCGCGTGGTTGATGGGTTAAGTCGAGAGAAGTTGAGAGAAGTGAGTTCGGTGGAGTGTTAAGACCGAAGTCCAAACGGTAGGTTGTAGGGCTGATGGGCTAATGTGGAGAGACGGCTTCGGGAGCGCGCACAAACTCAAGGGACACCCCTCCCGTACATAGCGTGTGTCCCCGTGAGGCCTGTTTCCCGCCCTTCCCCCCGCCCTTCCCCCCTCCCCCAGTCTCCCGTCTCCCGTCTTCCCGTCTCCATCTCCGTCCGTTTCGGTCCATCTCCATCCATCTCCAACTATTGGTATTGAAAATATCCAACCCTAGCCGATGGGTCCCCAGAGTCCTAGATGGACAAAGTACCACTACCCACTCACAGGCCAAGGACCCTTTGCCACGCTATGCGGCGCCGGCTTGTCTGTCTTTGTCCTGTCCAGTTCCTCAGCTGTCAACGGTCAACGGTCATCATCCACTCCCCGAGGGGGCTTCGTTGAAATCGTCCACATAAGACCATACACGCAATCCCTCGTCCACTCGCTAAAAACTACCGTACCTGCTGCGGATC
The DNA here is from genome assembly GCA_024112705.1 of Microcera coccophila. Classification (NCBI taxonomy): domain Eukaryota; kingdom Fungi; phylum Ascomycota; class Sordariomycetes; order Hypocreales; family Nectriaceae; genus Microcera; species Microcera coccophila. The sequence continues at coordinate 17,307 of JAMYIC010001443.1, forward strand.
TACCCGCCGTAATCAACGAACTGATGGCCAACACTTGTCGACAAAACCAACGTCATCTCTTACGCAGTCTTGCTCTTTGCTCCTGCACATACCTAAACCGGCGTACCACCCTGCGAGTTTTTACACTTCACGATTAAGGCAATGCAAGTACGGGTCACCATCCCACCCTCACTCCAACGCGAATGTCATTCCCATGCCGCAAACAGGATCCGTCACACCCTTAGACATCGATCACGCTTGGGCCAAGGCCAGAACTTCGTCCAGGTCTAGCCTACATCCCGCCCCCGAAGCATCCTTAGATACTACCCTGACCCCTGGTCCCCATATAAATACGCGGCACACTCAAATTCCAAAGTCCTCACGTAGGACTTGTGGTGGCTCTGCCGAGCATCGCATGCCTTCCGTTGATCTCCTCGCTCACCTTTATCTCAGAACCTCACTTGTCATCACTCTTTCTGCTGAGCCGAGAATGACCAAGCGCTGGCTCCGAATCCTTCTCGAGTGTCATACCTCTCCCGGCCCCCTCTGCTCTAGCATCTGTCGGTTCTGCATATAAGCTATAAAATCCTAAATTCGACAGCTTTGTGGTTGAGCATATCCATTACTAAGTCGGCCTAAAAATAGTGGTGGGACATTTGTCATCGTACTAACATGCAAGTTTTCCGCCATCGTAAATTCCTGTTGAGGTTCATTATCATTATCAAGCATGTTTCAGAGGCCGACCTTGACACCCTCCTGGTTCATTCGGCTGATACTGACATCACAAGCCGCGTACTTGTAGGAGTCGAGACTCCCGCATGACTGGCTCCTGCAACGCGTCCCACAAAGAGCAAATACGTCACACGACCATCCTCGCGAAAGCCCTCGACTTTGGCATAAAAGTGCGTTTCTCTAAAAAACTGATTGGCTCTAGTTACAAAACGAATATCATATTGCCTCGTGTGTTTCCTCCATGTTCTTCAGGGGTGGAACGACTAGTGCTCTATGAAAGAGAAGAGGAAGAAGAGTACAAGCAGCAGACGTCAGGAACCTGAAATGACATAATTTGCACCTGATTTCCGCGCATTTATTGCCCCATACCTATGATACGAGTAAGTGGCTGCTCTGCATGAGAACGCAATTAATCTCTTACCGGGAATGGTGTCTGCGAATGGTTTAAGAGTGGCTGAGTGAAGTGACCCAGACTGGTATCAAAGATATCGTAGTCGTAAAAAAAAACATGACGTGAAAATGGCACTTGCCCTCATGATAATAAAAAACCAGACAAGCCGAAGATCGTATGAACATTGAGAGGCGAGATCATGGATAGCGTCGTCCCTGTAACATCTCCTCATACATCCTCACTTGGTCCGTCCGAGAGTCGACAATCTCAACAATCTTGACATGCTGTATCCGGAGTTCCTCGTATTTGCGCTTCCAGTAATCGCTCATCCCCTTCCAATACTCTACTTTCTTGCCCAGGTCCGAAACGCGGCGGTTGACGCTTTGTTCGAGCTGCTTCGAGAGTTCGCGCACTCGATATCGAAGGTCCAAGTTCTCGTCGACAATTTCTTTGTTCTCTTTCTCGAGCTTGCTGACCTTCTGTCGAAGCCTGTCTACCTCGTAGTGGCTCCGAGGGGAAGGAGGAGGAGGACCGCAAGGCTCGCCGGCGGAACCTCTTAGCAGTTGGTTCTCAGCCTGCAGAGCGGCAACCTGATCCTGCAACTGGGGCACGACAATCTGGCCGAGGTGGTGGATCTCGGCTTCTGCAGCTGCAAGGCTGGTCCTCAAGCCATCATGCTGAGCACAGTAGGCTTGGTTCGCTTCTTCCAAGGCACGGTTCCGCTCCACGAGAGCCTTCCAATCTTCTCGACTAATCTTATGGTAACCGGATTTGTGACGGTGGTGATGATGATGATAGGACTTGGTACGCTTGATCGACACGAACTTCTGAGTTCCGTCAGGTAAAGTTTCAACGTAGTATCGCCGAGACATGGTAAAAGGTTTCGAGGGCTGTGTCCGCGGAACAGAAACGGGCTTCGAGCTTGATGCGAGAGAGTATTAACAGTTGACCTTGTTCAAGCTACTAACTAGATCAAAGTAAACGGGTATGCTTGGACACAAGACAACAAGATCTCTCAGGAATTTCGACGGTGGGGACTGCGCGCGTAATGTATTAAATGGGGTTTTGAGGATAAAGCAACTAGACTGAGTAAGCTGATGACTCGAGCAATTGTCTCGGGACGGTCCTTGGAAAGGAGGAATGATGATAAAAGAAGCACTAGGCTAATGCAGGTGATCAAAGAGCAACAGAGGTATTGTTATCCACGAATGAGAAGTATGGAACATGGCTCAAGCATGAGCGGGAGTCTCGTCTTTATGGTTCCTGATCTAGGCATTTGCCAGACTCAGACCTGCCTAGCATCCCGCCACATGGGAACAAAGAGAGTCAAAAGACACCACGAGGCTGTAACGTATGGACTTGGAAAAGGCATCAAATACTGAAGTCCTTGTGGCTGAGGGGGTCATCACTCTTCACGGGAGGAGGACGAGCATGGAGGTGACGGGAATGAGTAACTCGGGACGGGAGGCTCATTATCAAATGCGCAAGTGTGGCCGTGCCTGGTGGTAAATGTTGGTTAAAAGTCCCAAGTCTGTCGTGAAGTCTAATAAAGGAGGGTCTTTGAGTATGAGTAGTTCTGTGGCGCGTGGTCCTCTATGTCTCAAGGTGGTCATTCCGGAAGGGGGACTGACAGAAGGCGGCCCACCACTCAACTCCCAAGCCTCGTCAGCCGCCTCTCGTCGCCACCGGGTACCCCTTGCATGAGGATGCCAGGAACCCGCTGTGCGTGCCGTGGAAAGCCATGAGGCGGCGCCTTTCTAAATGGCGACCATGAGGAAGCCGCTTGGTTAGGCGGATGCAGGTGTTAAAGTGCTTGCATTGATGGACGTGGTTTTGCGGGAGGTCAAGCGACCGTGCGCGTTAGTGCAAGCTGATTAACACTATGCTTATCCTGCCGATTAAGGCGTTATTAAAGTGTATAATCACAGTGCAACAGACTGTATGATCATCCGCCGATCGACAGGCGGGTCATCGCGGCTGCGCTTCGAGCGGCCTCCAGGCCTACAGCCCATAGGGATAACAAATGTTAGATTTCGCAGTTTTCCATTGTAACTCGCGATAGCGGAATAGGGAGATAGGTCCTTATTCATCTAATAGCAGAAAGAAGTATCTTAATTATGAGATTATACTTATAAATAAGTATATATATGCCTTAATTATAGCTAGTATTTAGCTTAAAGATAAGTAGTATAACTTTATACTGATCCGTGGGGCTTATAC
>JAMYIC010001445.1:0-26235 GCA_024112705.1 Microcera coccophila
GGGCCAGTCATCTGACACGCTCAGGCCACAGAGACCATCCGGGTCCCTGTGATGACTTCACGTATCAGTAGAGAGAAGAATTTCCCATGGTATCGAGGTATACAGCACCAGGGTTCGTGTTTTCGAAGCTAGAGTACTGGACCATGAGCCACTATGACAGCTCGATGATCGATATAGAGAAGCTGTCGTGGCCCCAGATCTCTGACTGTCCTTCGGGACAGTTCTAGAGCTCGGATCATTAGTGGTGATTTGTGGGCGAGCTAGTATATAAATTGACCTCTATCGGTTAAGGCCAGGAACGCATCATCCTCGACGGTCGTTGCGAAGTGAAACGTAGCCGGTGCCGTACTTGATAATCGCTTCCGACTCCTATTGTTTGATATATATCATTGGATCTCTTCTGTTGGTTAATGAGATGTCTTGATGTTGATACGGAAAGTGTCTGCAAAGGCTGCCTGCTACGGCAGCTCATAAGTCAACTTTGCAGCTGGATGTGACAGGACATCAATGCACTCCTTTCTCTTCTGGGCTGATAGGGGCTCTTGAACCATGTTTCATGTGCTTTTGACGTGCTCCATTCAGTGAGGCTCTCCGTCTTCCTTCTCTGTACTTGAACCCACGAGTGATGGGGTTTCGATGTCGGTGTTTGGGTTCTGTGGATGATTTCGATCACCGAAATCAAGCGTGGTTCATAGTCACAAACCGCTGCGATGGAGGGTTCCCTGTGTTACATTACGCATCACTGGCCAAGACTCGACACAATGATAATCCATGTCGTGTCCTTTCCAGTCCCGAAGGATCACCCACGCGCAACAGTTGAACAGCTGGCTGTTTGGTAATCCATGACGTATTTCGAGCGCAGCTAGCAGCGGCTGCGAGTGTAGCCCAAGCAGCCAGTAACTATCCGCCGGACAACGCAGATCCACCAGGAAAGTCGATTTCTGTATAGATATCGTGTCATATATAGATTAGCCAAAGTACTGGCCTGGTAACAATGTGAAAAGTCGGGGCCCTCTTCGGTTCAGCGACTTCGTAGAAGGCTGAGTCGACCAGCTGTGATATAATCTCGAATTGGTCTGTTTCGCCGGAGGAAGAGTGCCCCGTCATCTTATCGGTCCCTTTTACTTAATACAGGCCCTAATTTGTCTTAAAGCTGGTTTATAGTATATTACGGGAGTCTCTATATCCCTTTTCGTGTTTTCGTCGATTTGTAGGCTTCGGTGTATGGCTTGTGTGTTCATTCTGCCGTTGAGATGCCAAATCACGAAAATCCTTTGGAGCACCAATGGTGGAGGTTGAACTTTACTCAACGTGTTGATGTTCGCGACGAATATTCGGAGCCTGCTGTCCCAATTGTTGACGACATCTTCGTCCTGGCCGAGGCCTTCGCCTCAATATATACGGCTCATTGGCGAGATTCGATTGATTCCTTCTATATAGACCGTGAAGTTAGCCCATTCTTTGAGTTGTTGTTATTGTTTTGTAGACCCTATTGATGACAACCGGCTTCTTTTCGATAGTGTGATCAAGGGTCTGGAGAAAGGCACGGTAGATCAGGCGGTTGCCGCAGCCGGTATCGATATAGACTTCCACAGTCTGTTTACTCTCGACGGTAGACTTGGCTTGAATCCGCATGTAAGCATAACGAGATCCTTCAGATACCTTAGGTGTAGGAGTAAGGACCTGACTAGTCTCTTTCACAAAGACCTAAGGGCCCCCAGCCAGGTACGGTTCCAGCTCCACCACAACACTCTTCTCCATCTCGAACCGCCGACCGAAGGTCACTTCCTTTCCCAAGCACGCCTGTGCATCCTGAATCGTTTTAAAGCCCATGTACCAAGTAAGACGCGCCAGGGGTCCCACCTTTGTGGCCATAACACCTTCAGTTAGGGATTCCGACAACCGTAGAGCCACTTTTGTAGCCGTTACGTTCTTCGCTTTTTCCGGGACTCTAAGACACAGGTAGGTACCGTCCGCGTAGAATGCAGCTTGTGCATCTTCCGCTGAGGCTCCTGTTCTTTTGCCCCGTTTAGTCATTTTCATTGAGAAGGATTTGATTGTAGTGGGTGTAGACACGGAAAAGGCAATACTGGGGGTATAAGGTCCAGTACGCGATTTCTTCTGTGATCCACTGTTATCCTCTCTTCTCTTCCTCTTCTTGATAAACGACGATAAGCCTTTTCCGTATCGAGTGGGTATCAATTGCAGAAAAGTATGTCAGCTTTCTGTATAAACGCATTGGCTTCTTGGGGTGTGTGGTATGTGGTGGACCGGGGGCCCTGGTCAACGTTACGCGTTGAAGTTGTGGTGCACCTAATTACAGGCTCCTGGTACTCGACGAGATGGTGATGGTCAACAATGCATCACCGGAAATACCAGTAAATGGATCAGTTGGGACAAAAGCAGGCTTTTAAGAGTAGCTCATTGGCGATCATAAAGCTGATTTCAGCCGGGAGCTTGTGAATCCGATTGCTTAGGGCACTATGATCTTCATAGTCATCAGCAAACTAGAAAGGCTTCTCGTTCGTCTCTATAGTTCGGCTAGACCATGCCGGATATGTTGGTGGGGTGGTGGTTCGACTGATAAGGTAGTCGGTCATAAAGGGCGTGGTGTGTAATCGGTTTTCGGGCTCTCCAAAATCGAGACCCAATTCCACACAATAACTGCGTCAAGCCCAAAGCGAAGCTGTATCCTAGAGGTAGAGTCTCAGTGCGCACTGGACCACTCATGGCATGTAGACCGAGGATCGTAAGATGATCACAAGTGGCCTCGGGTGGAGTGTCGACAAAATATGTTGATGTGTCGTATATAATCTTATACTTGGGCAGTCTTTCCTTAGTGTACACCCTAAGAGACTGGGCGTTTGGAATTTGGGGGTAGCTCATCAGCTTGTGCTACCGTATTCTCCGCCTTTTTCAGTTTCTTTTGCTGCTTTGCTAGTGCTCGTTTGCTCAAGGGGGAGTCTCCTACACTACGAGTCCTTTGAGGTCGCGTCTCGGGATCTAGAACGAAGAAACTTATATTCAGTTCGAAGTCGTTCCGTAGTGTTGACGTGTCGCCACTGTCGGCTTAGCATTATTGACGTGTCGGTTCTGGTGGGAACCTAGTATCATCAGATAATGAAGCAACCAGAACGTAAGAAGAGTCTATAATGAGACCACATGGCGGCTTTGTCACAGTTCATATACTTGCGAACACTGGAATCAGCAACGCAAGAGAGACTGCCGTCGAATGCACACCACTGGGCACCATTGCTGACTGCAACTGTCCACAGCTATGTATGGGGTGTGCCTCCTAGCACAGCTTCCCAAAATCGAAGCGTGTATCCCTCCAAGGGTTTGATGACCCTAATGAGGGAACCAAATCTTGCAATATTGGGCTTCGTCACATATGACGAAGCTCGAGGGTATAGATGGATGATAGCGTCGTGAAGTGGGTCGAGGAGTAGCTGACGGCTCGTCGTCACTGAAGAAACGTTTATATAGTTGTGACAGTATATCGAACCGCCAAACTTCAGCATACTTCTTCGTCGTAATAGATAAACGGGAGATTAAACACTAGTAGGGCATAAGAGCCAAAGCAAGAAGGGGGACAGAACCTCACAAGTGTATAATGTAAGAGATCAGAAAGGTTCTAGAGATGAAAATAGCAAATACCGCTTCGTCGATACCTGGGGACTTGGGACTTGGAAAAAAAAATAGAGGTCTGTTGAGGAGACAAGATTGTGCAGGAATAACTCTCGAGCGATTTCTAACGCCTTACTCAACTGCCAAAATGTCCGTTTTGCAGCTCTCAACACTGTCTAGGCACAAGAACGATGATTTGCATTGGTCTGGAACGCCTAGCTCTCGCGTTTGTTTTGAGGTTGACTTTATGAAGACGCGAAACTAATGACGAAGTTGCAATGCCTAAACGTTTGCAGCTCTCGAGAGCGAGTTGAAGCTGATCATTCTTCCCTCGACAACAGAAACCCTGGTCCTCAAACGGAGAAGTCGCCACTGCTTCATGCCAGATATCAATGCTCTCCTTGTGTCCCCAAGCGTTGGCTAGAGATCGAACATCCAAATGAAAAAGTTGTCGAGGAGTCGAGGCAGAACAGCGGTCAGAAAGAGGAGGGAGAAAAAGAGAATTGTCGGAAGAAGGAGGAGCCAGCACGGCACGTCCATCGTGGCTTGGCGCTGCGGCATTTTGAATGAGTTCAAGGCCTTTGACTTGCTCTTCTTTGTCGTGAATTGATTGAGAAGATGGGTCTGTGAAGGATGGTTGGATTTTCTTGGCGTATGTTGATGAAGTATGGGGTCTATCGCATTGGCTTTCCAGTTGTGATCGAGAAAGCTGAGATGTTGAGTTGAAAGATTGGAGAGTAATGCTTCCGCTCTCAGCATCTATTATATAGACAGATATCTTATGAATGATGAATAAGCTCGTTTGATAGCTTTGATGATTGCGGGATGTAGCTTTGTTCTGTTTGAAGTTGCTGTTTCGTTTGGCTGGAAGGGGGTTTGAAGGTAGAAGGTGTGCTCACCATGTAAACATCGGCAAGTTCAAAGTATCATGCAGAAATCTTTGCTCTAATACGATGGCTTGTAAGTTCTGCTGAAAAGCAGAGGTAAACACGCTAGGGATACTGTGGTCAGGCAATGTGATAATGTCAAACACTCCAGTATGCGCTGGCAGTGTTTAGAGCTAAAACAGCCAAACAGACTTAATCTCTCGTCCCCCCCGTTTGTCCTTGTATTGTTTGCGATTAATGAGCTTACTAGGGCATCGTCTGATATTTGACTGAGAATGCAAGGGACGATTGTCAGAGCTGAATCACAGTCAGCGTTGGAAATTTAATACAGGACGACCAATTAAGCTCGTACCCTGATTGATATTTTTTTCATAATGAATTACATCATAAGTAAACCCGTTGTTCGATTCTGACCTTTTCCCATGCGGCTTATCTCAGAAGCTGGACTGTTTGACCTATCGCCGCAACAATCACCATACAATGACGGAAACTTGCAAACCCAGACAACAAAGAGGGCTGATAAAAATGCTTGGATATTTATTCGTTTGTTCGACCCAATTTCCAGTAGATGATTGCCATTTTTAAGCCGAAAAGGGTCATGGTTCTCTGGCGAACTTACTCAATATTGTCTTTTTTCTCTCCGCCATCTTATGTAGAACGTCCAGTTCATTTTCTGTGCTCTCCTCTCCAAAGCACAGATAGTCTCCTTCTGAGCAAATATGACTTGATTAGCCGTATTCTTGTTGCGAGAACGTCTTTCACTTCCCCGTTGGCCTCACGTGACCATATCGCATTCCCCCTCTCCCCACAGACTGTGCTCGCCAATATTTCCAAATTGCTTCACGCAACCTCCATTTCTTTCCTTGGAGGTCCTCAAGCTTAGCGTCTCCCCCGGCAACATGTCTTCGCTCAAGTACAAGTCAGATTCGTCTCCAGTCAGCTTTTCGTCAAAGGAATGTACAGCCGATGAGGCTTGTAAGCTGGCTAATAGCCTAGTATTGAACCAAATCCAGGCCAAGCTAAAGAGGGACCCTGCCGCAAACTTGTCTCGATTTCTTCGAAATCAAGCGGCATCTTACGATCGACTCGTCACAAATCTAGTCGTTGTGCAAAAATTAAAGAGTCAGGACAAGGATAACGATTGTCCGGTGTCCTCGGGTGGACTTCCTTTGCTCCTGCTTGATTCTTCACCCGATATCATCCATCCTTTGAATGAGAAGGTTGTGAAAGTGGCCTCAAGACGTGCGACATCAAGTGACCTCGACTCCTCAACCATTTTGCCCATGGATCTTGTTGCAGGACTCAACGAAGCCATCCAAGGAGGAGAGGTTTTATGGCGATTGCACAACACATTCGTTATCGATCTTGGGTCATCTGTAGTCGTCAAAACCAGCATTTCCCTCGACCTTGACGAGATTGATAATTTGAGGTACCTCAATGGTCTCTCGCTCGAGATTCCAATACCGTTAGGTCTAGGCACTCTGAGGTCGGGCCGGAGAACCTACTTTTTCATGTCTCGTGCGCCTGGCCAAACGCTCGAGAAGTTGTGGCCTCAACTGACGACCCTTCAAAAAGAAGCCATCCAACAGCAATTGACGGGTTTGTTTACTATTCTACGATCTATCCCACCACCTAAAGCCAGGGCAGAAATGAGAATTGGAAGTTTCGTGTCGGGCACCTGCAAGGATATGAGAAGGATTCGGCGAGTGAGCGTCAAGCCCATTCATACCGAGGTTGAGTTTAACGATTTTCTCTGCCATTGCGATGGGAGGACATACACTTCGTGGATCAAGATGATTCATTCATCGATGAGAGCTGATCACAACCTGGTTGCCACCCACGGAGACCTTCATCCCCGGAATATAATGGTTGCCTGGGACGCCGAGGAAGGTGGTGAATTGCGTATCACCTCAATCATTGACTGGGAATTATCCGGCTGGTATCCCGAATACTGGGAGTTTGTCAAAGGCCTGAACACGGTAGGTCCCAAGGGTGTTTTGGCGGATTGGTGCGAATATCTCCCAACAGCTATCATTGAATCTTGGCCCGTGGAATATTCACTTGATTTACTTATTGAACGCTGGCTTGGGTAGGCTTGTGTGCATCATCATTCTTGAGCCTTCTTACCAGACTACGTACTCTTATGTCGCCCCATTCTTTGCTACATCTTCCCAGCGACACATGTCTACAACAAAATGATACATGTTGTCCATCTCATCCGATGCTTTGATTCCATAAGGTGGTGTGCTAATAATACACCGGTTGACGACAACATTACAGAGACGCCCAGTGATCCCGTATTATCACCAAAGTGGTTAGTGACAGGGGAAAAGGTTTCGCAAGCGCCACAGATCGACAATATATGGATCGATGGCGCCAATGGGAGCGAACCTTGCATCCTCGTTGCGTGGTGGCGTAGTGAATGATGCTTTCCGCACATTCATGATGGCATTGCCACCACTCGAAAGACCGAGACTCCAAGGAGCTATACAAGATAGTGAACAAGCATCGGAAAGAAACAAAAAGACGTGGCTTGTGCTGTCGATTGATTAAAAAATCGAACAAGATAATACATGAATTTACATGGGCGCATGGCGCAAGTGTTTACCTCCCACGTACCCCTCCGCCGTGTCCACGAACAATCTTCTCCCCTTGACATACGAGACCATGATTCCAAACAACTTCCAATTCCCAATATGACCGGTGGCATATCTCTTCCCCATAGCGATAAAGATCATGGGCTTTTCCCCAGGCACATATGGCTTAACTTCTCCCGTCCCCGTCAACACAGCATCCAGCGTCTCGGCAAGGTGGATAATTTGGCTGTCGGTGACGGTCAACTGTTTCACCTCAATGTTGCCTACGTCTCCGATACCCCAGATATTCTCCGTCCCGACGACTTTCATGGTCTTGTCGAGCTCGAGGTTGCGTTTTGCGTCCAGGAGATCGCTAGGGACAAAGTCTGTGCTGACCTTGACGCCGTAGAGGGGGAGGTATAAGGGTGTGACGAGCGTTGAACCGTTCGATAGCGTTACTGTGATTTCCTTTCCGTTTTCCCCGACGGCGTAATCAGTAACGCGGGTGTCCGTGATGAGCTTCACGCCAAGTCTCTGCAGATCCTTGGCCGCCGTTCCGCGAACCGATGCCAAACTGCCCTCTAGAGGTTGGTCGCCGCTGATGATGAGAGTAATCTCCTTGGTCTTCCCATACTTTGCAGCCAACTCTCCTGCGACTTCCACACCTGTTGCGCCGCCGCCACCGATAACTACTGACTTGGCCTCTCCGACCTGCTTCTGCAAGCCCTTCCAAGCCGCCAGCGTATCCTCGTGGCTGCCGACTCCTTTCAAAGGAAGCTTGCTTGCCAAATGCGACCCCGTTGCAACGACCAATTGGTCGTAGGGAAGAAATCGCTGGGATCCGTCATTGAGGGTAACATCGACGGTGTTGGCAAGCTGGTCGATGTTCTCCGCCGCCCCGAGGACGAACTCGAAGTTCTTGTCAGAGTATTGCTCAAACGCCGGTTTGATGGGCAGGAACAATTGATCGTCAGGGATTTCTCCGGGGATGATGCCTCGGGTGGCAGCAACATTCCAGAAGAAGTGGGTGTTTGGCGATACCAGGATGACTTTCATTCCGGGGACTTTGGGGACGGTGTACTTGAGGAGCTTGTGGGTGAGAGGCAGCCCAGCCCAGCCGGCACCGAGGACGACGACCGTCTTGGTCGGTTGAGGCATGATCAGACTTGAAGAAGAGAAAAAAGTGAGACAGGGAAGTTTCATACGTCAAACTCTGACGGGGGCGTTTATGAAGATCCAGGGACGGACCATCCGTTATATAGGGAATCGCTGGAATGCGGGTGGCGTGTCCGCCAAGTCATTGTCTTCCGGTAGCAGAAACAGCCAAACAAATAGCGATGCTACTAGTGAGACTAGTCGTAGATAGTTTGCCTCTGCCGTTAAGGGAGGCTACGCATCTCCAGCCGCATCCCGGGATCTTGATGGGTGGGTCCCTCCCACGGCCGAGCTCCGTGACCGAGAGCGATGACCGACGGATCCGTTTCCCCCGCTTCGTCGTCCACATTCCTCCATCATCCTCCGTCAGCGTCAATTGCCCTAGCAATTACACCCGTCCGGTTTTTGAATGGCATTGGTAATTTGAACCCTTGCGGCTCTCTACCCTCTCCCAGCCTATTCCTACGTAAACCAAGTCCAATTGGCGCCCCTCCCCCCAGTCCCATCGGAGCTTATACCTGCCGACCACCGACCTCGGCCATGTCCACTTCCGCATCTGCCACCAACAACCATCCGGACAACCCACCGGCGCCGGCACCGGGCTCGGGATCGGATACCGGCCTCAAAATCTGGAGTTGTGTCATCTGTCGTCGTCGCAAGATTCGGTGCGATAGACGAGAGCCATGTGCCAACTGTGTCAAGAGCAGCATTGACTGCCATTACCCTGTTACGGGCCGCATTCCACGCCGCAACCGGGACCCGCAGGCCTGGAGGTCGCCGGCGCAGAAGCAGACTGAGCTGTTGAGTCGATTGAGGCGTCTGGAATCGGTAGTCACTGAGCTGGCGGCGCAGGTTGAAGATGGTTCTGGCGCGGCGAATCACTCGTCTACCCCGTCGAGTTCAGATCCTGGATCGACTACGCATGCCTCGGTTGCACCATCCCAACCAGACTCAACCAGTAGGGCTCCAGTAGCCAACGTGGAAGCCGGGAGTGAGTTCGATGAGGAGTTCGGACGGCTGGTAATTGACAAAGACGGTGGTCTTCATGTTGGCAATCGCTTCTGGTCTGTTTTCTGCAGCGAGGTACGAACTGCCATCCGGCTCCGTGCAAAATCGATTGGACTAACGGTGCAAAGGTCGACAACATCCTACAAGCGGTGCATGATGTTGCCGACTACGACGGAGAACCGAACAACTTGGCGGCGCTAGAAACTGAGCCAGAGGCCAAGGCCACCTCTCAAGCCAACCAGAGCTTCATCTTCAGCAACACAACCCTCGCCAATAATCTCGACGTTTTCAGCCCGCTTCCCTCTCAAATGTCCTTCATCTGGCAAACGTATGTGGAAAACGCTGATCCGTTCATCAAAGTGCTCCATGTCCCGACCATCGACAAGATCGTTCGGGGGTTACGAGGCAAGCTGAGTTCTCTCGATCCCAACCTGGAGGCCTTGCTTTTCGCCATCTCTCTGGCCGCCATTGCGTCCCTGGATGAAGAAGAAGTCACAATTCACTTTGACGTTTCCAAAGCTCAGTTGTTGGCGCGATACAGGATTGGGACCGAACAAGCACTCGCCAAGGCCGAGTTTCTGACGGCAAAAGAGATTACAGTGGTTCAAGCATTCACCATATACTTGTCCGTCTTACCACATATTGGAGCATCTCAACAGGCATGGCCCTTGATCGGCCTTCTTCTCCGGCTTGCTAAATCCTTAGAACTTCACCAGGAAGTCAAAGGCCATCAAATAAGCGCGTTCGACGCCGAGTTGCGTCGTCGTCTTTGGTGGCAAATATGTTTCCTCGACTCCAGCAGCCGCAAGGCTGGCGCACAGGACTTGTCCCTCTCATCGGATTCCTTCAGTACTGCAACTCCTCAGGCCATCAGCGATACAGACCTCAGTGAGATTCAGGCGCACAATCCCGACTCGCAGCCAACAGAGATGATTCTCTGCCTTATTCGATGCGAGATATGGCAGCTTGTTCAAGATTTACGCAATCTTCACGTCCACACTGCCCAGACACGTTTGGAGATGTTCCATAAGGCGAGAGCAAAGGTTGAGCAAGATTGCTTCGGTTTCTTACGCCCGAATGTCCCGTTCGATGATTTTGTCAAAACGATTGCAACGCTCTTCTTCGCCAAAGTCGAGCTTGTTGTCCATCGCCCGCGTCCTCATCAGAACGATGCAGAGACAAGCATGGCAACTTCTGCGCCGCGAGGCTCAACTCCTTCCACCCTGGGCCCTGCCATTGCAATCGTCGAAGCGGTTCATGCACTTCTCACCAAGCCAGAGTGGAAGCAGTGGCGCTGGCAGCTTCAGGGACAGCTACCATGGCATGCTGTGGGCATTGTTCTTCAACAAGCAAGCAACCATATTGGTGCCCCTGTATCTGATCAGATCTGGACTATGACCAATAATCTGATTGAGATGGCACCGGACGATGCAAAGAGAAGCACGCTGTGGGAACGGCTGAGCGGCCTCGTGCAAACTGCACGAAATCATAGAGAAAGAGTGGCAGCCAACTCGATGGTCAGGACCTCGCGAAGCCAGAGCCCTGCCATCAATCCAGCCATGCTAGCCATCGGCCACGCCCTCGATCGCACAGCTACGCCTATCTCATACATAACCATCAACCCGAACAGCGGAACAACCGGGTCAGGATCGCTCACTCCCGATTGGCTACCGGCGAGGTCCGGCCTGACACCTGAACAAGACAACAGTGTGAGGCTCGGGCGGACAAACGAGGTGTTGTACATGTCGTCTACCGGTCCTCCAGCGGCGGTCTCTTTATTGCAAGCAGAAGAAGCCACTCGCGGGGACGGGTTCGAGCCATCTCTGGCTTCGACGGATGCGGATTTGATGAATTGGCAGGCGTGGGATCAGCTCGATGGGATGGACTTTACTTGGGACCTGATTGAATTTTGATGTTCACAGCTTTTGGGCGATATATGCGGCGAGATAGCTGCAAGGTCCGAGGCGGTCCCATCATGCGCATTGAGCAACAAGTTTATCAAAGATCTAAAAGGAACTGGGTTTGTTGAAGATGGATTTTTGATGGAAATCCATCACTCGTATGAGATGATGCGCGAAAACCTGAGGCTGCTCTGCTGGTGTAGAGACGGGACGTTGGAAGCAGCGGCTGGCCTGATTACCAATAATCTACCCTAAAACTCAACGAACTACCCCATCCAAACCGGCAAACACGAGTACCATTAGAACAAGCCGTGATTCAGCAGCAGATTAAAAACATTCAACATGAGCATCTTATCAGAATCTTAATTGTATCTTGCCCTCTGACAACTCATCCTGGGTCGGAGGTTTCTGAGCCGGACGCCGGGCGCCCCACACCTTTTCCCAGACCCGACCTCAACCGTCACGCTGCATCAATCTGTAGATAACCTAGATCATACGACAGATCTGGCAATCAAGGGACAATCATGTCGCTACAAGACGATACCACAAGGCTTGCACGCCAAGCTTGTCTCCCGTGCCGAAAAAGCAAGAGGCGCTGCGACAAGAAGCTCCCAAACTGCGACCTCTGTATCCGAAAGGACGTCGACTGCACGTACCCAACTCGCCGTGGAACAAATCAGACACCTCAGGATCAAAGCCCGACTAGCTTGACACTTGAAGGTCACTCACCAGAACCTACTTCGCAACCACACAATGAACTGCCTTTCTCGCAATCCGCTGCCAACGCCGTCTACTTCATTGCGCCCGAGATCTTCCAACAAGCGCGGCTTCAGCTCCCACAGCCGGACCAGCTCGTTTCCTTGAATGTCTACCCTTTTGTCGGCGATGGACCTGCTATCCAAAGCATCGCCGCCACGTACTTCACGACTATCCATCGGTGGCTCCCCATTGTTTCGAAGCAAGGCTTCTTCGCCCACCTTCTCAACCCTCTGGCACAACGGCGAACCGAGCTCGGCATCCTCGCTCTGTGCATGAAACTCTGCTGCACTAACCCCTCAGATAATTACGATGGCGACGGCATCAAGTCGAATCTCTATCTCAAGGCCAAGCAATGTTACCATGATGTCGAGACAGCGGGCGTTCTATCCATCCATGTGCTCCAGGCAGGAATCCTCATCGCTGCCTATGAGTTAGGTCAAGCCATCTACCCAGCTGCTTATTTGACCGTGGGTGCTTGCGCGCGATATGGGCTGGCACTTGGGCTTGGTAAAGTCTGTGAAGGAGTAGTAGGTGACGGCGGAGGACCGCGTTCCTGGAGTGAGGTTGAAGAGGGGAAGAGAACGTGGTGGGCAGTGTTGATGTTCGATCGGTAAGCTGCGCGTTCCTACAGCCGTCACTAACCCTAAATCGGATACGAACGTCGTATCCAAGGTCGATTCACTAACCTGCTTAGGTTCCTAAGCATGAGCAATCCCACAAGGCCCCTCTCGACTGAAGATCCTACCTTTGATACCTACTTGCCAGTCGACGACGGAGCCTGGGATGACGGAGTAAGAAACCATTTGCATAATCTCCCAGTGCCTTGGATGCACTGACGCTCTTGATGCAGAAGGTGAACCCAGCAGATGCTGTGAAGATATCGAATGGATTCACCCTCAGAATGGGAAGCTTCGCTAGGCTTGCACAATCAACCTATCTGCTCAGCCAAGGCCTTCGATCCATCTCACCAACAGCTGCGAGGGGCGACTTGATGCAACCAGACCAAGCGGCACAACTCAGACGTACACTGCTCGCCCTCGTCCATGCTGCGGATAGCGAAGCTGAAATCCGCCGGCTAGAGTTTTGTGCTCAGTCATCACTCAGTCTAAGGTCAGCAGATACCCAACTGTAACAGTGCAGACTGCGAGGAGTATCTGACATCTCAAAGCACTATTTTACTACTACAGGAACATTACTTGCGAAATATAAATGACAACGCAGTCGATGGATCCTCGAGGCCACTATTTGACACGCTCTGCAACGAAGCTCGCGTCGCCATAGACAGGTTATCATCCGCCGCCGCATCCTACAACGATGCTTTCCCCGACAATCCAGATGTTGCAGACAACGTCCCCGTTTTTCTCATTCATGCAATGTATCAGGCCGCCTGTGTGTTTTTGAGAGTTTACCAAGACGCACCGGACGCGGAGACGGCGGACAAGATCCAGGCGCTCAAGCAGCTGCTCCGGCTCATTGATCCGAGGTGGCGACTGGCAGGCAAGTCAAAACGAAGCTTTCTAACTTATTAGGATAAATCTGACTGTTATCTAGGCGTCTACTTGAACATTCTCGAAGCTCGGGAAATTGCCCTCTCGTCAACTTCCATCAAAATGCAGCACATTTTCCAGTTTTCCTGTAGATCTAAGCAGTCGTCTAACTCTCAATGAACATTTGAGATGTCACTTATTGCGATGCTTAGAAGGGAAGTTCTGTGCCGTCGTGGTTGTAGAAGACTCCGGCGTCCTCAATGGTGAGACCGTTCAACACTTTCATGCAGTCCGCAGCTGACGTCTCAACAGTAAGGTTCTTGACTCGGTCAGCGGCGTAGGTTTCGATCCATTCAGTGATGCTTTCGCCAATTTCGGTAATTCCAACCCATCCTACGACCCCGTTAGCAAACCAACGAGTCCAG
This sequence comes from Microcera coccophila, assembly GCA_024112705.1. Classification (NCBI taxonomy): domain Eukaryota; kingdom Fungi; phylum Ascomycota; class Sordariomycetes; order Hypocreales; family Nectriaceae; genus Microcera; species Microcera coccophila. Next base: position 13,826 of record JAMYIC010001445.1, read on the forward strand.
ACGTCATGGGGGAATCCGAAGTGCAAGGACTCAGCTTACCAGGATGGATGATACTCATTGCGATTCCCTCGCCCTTCAGAATCGGGCTCCACTTGCGGGCCAGCCTATGCAAGTTGATCAGCAGACATGTTCTGGCCAGGGGTACTCCTACGAAAGATGGATAGATGCCTTGTACAACTTACATGTTCAGCGCTGCTCTAGCAACAGAGTACCCGTTTGCAAGGTTCGGCAAATTGGCAGCATTCTGGATAGAGCCCAAAGAAGAGCTAACAACAAGGATCTTCTTGCCCTGGCTCTTCCTAACAAGAGGGAGAAACTCCCGCACAAGTAACAGAGGTGCAGTAACGGTAAAGCTTAGCTCCGATATCAATGCCTCCACGTCCCTACCCTACGATTAGCAGAGCTCAACGGAGAGAAAACAAGATCGGCATACAATTCATCAAAAGTCTTAAGCCCGTTATAATTCACGCCAGCGTTGCTGATAAGGTTGTCCAGTCCGTCGGGGAGGACCTGGGCGGCTTTTTCGGCGGCCGCACGAATGCTCTCCGGCTTAGACACGTCGAGGTCGATGAGCACAAGTCGGCCGTTGTTGTCTTTTTTCTTGAGATCTCGCAGACCGGACGAGCCGGCCGTGTCCCTGGCCGTTGCGATGATGGCGTTGTCCTTGTTCTTGAGCTTTACCTTCGCGTTAGCGGGTTTTCCTAGGAATGGTATGCTTGACGTACCAGCTCGGTGACGAAGCCTAGGCCCAGACCGCGGCTTGCTCCAGTGATTAAGTAAGAGGGCATAATGAGAGTATGGATGACTTGAGACGACGGTTGGAGTAGTATAGGAGAGATTGAGCGAAAAATGGCTTGAAAGACGATGCTGTGATGTTCGAATACACTCATCGAGCGGGAGACATGAGGCCCTTTATACAATTCATTACGGAGACTTTTGCCCATGAATTTCTAATCCTCTCGGCATGATTACTCTCTTCTTTGCAGACCATTCCCCATAATCGTCCGGCGCGGAGGAACAGTTGGTGTTGTTGCCATCACCGCAGCTTGCGCAAGAGTCCAACATGCGGCCGCAACTCCCCGTGTCCTACCGCAAAACACCGCAATTGTCCGCAGAGCCCGCAAGAGTCCGCAATGGCGGGACGCGGTCAATTTCTCCAGCTTTAGTGCTTCACTTCTCTACGAGAGCTGTTTGATTGATCATTTCTAATCACATCCATTTACTGTCCTTCTCCCGTCCAGCAAAAACGTCCAAACCGCCCGCCAAAACACCATCCCGTCATGCCCACCCTCCGCCTTCGCAACCGCCTCCTCGTACAACTCAGCACCCAGTATTCCAGCCCTCCTCCTCTCCTCCAGCATCTCTCGACACATCAGAGCGTCAAATTCCGGGTGTCCCTGCATGGTCAACAACCTCCCCCGCCGATACAAAATCTGGACCTCGCAGCGCTGACTGGACCCAATGACCTCTATCTCGGGAGGGACTTGAACAACGGCGTCGCGGTGCATCTGATGGATGTTCTATCCTTGTTCAGCAACAACAACTCTTTGTTCTTGAGAATGTTGACTTACTATTGACCCCAGCCCGAACAATTCCCTCCCCGAGCCTTCCAAGCCAATCCTCTCAACCGAAATCTCCCATCCTCTAGGGTTTCTCGAAACCATCCCTCCCAAAGCCCTCGCGATGATTTGATGTCCGTAACAAAGCCCCAGAATCGGCTTCCTTGCTGCATATGCCCCTCTCACAAACTCAAGCAGATAAGGGGTCCACGGGTCATCTTCATCGACGTCATGTCCTATCAACACACATGAGTTCCCTCTCGCAAAGCGGATGCGGGATAAAACTTACGTCCAGCCGTCATGAACACGGCGTCGATTTTGTCAATCGAAGGATATGACCGGTCTTGAATAACGTCCCATTTAGACACCTGAAGGTTTTTAACCGGGTTTCCCGCCTCAGCCAGACCCCTCTGCAAGCATCTCTCGATGATTTCACCGTAGCCTCCATGTTCGTCGGCGATCGGTCCATAAGCTGTATCCGTTTCCAATATAGCGATGTGGAAAGGCGCCATGGCAAGCAGAACGACTAAGTAGGGCAACTGTGTAGCAAGTTTATATAGAAACACGAGCCCCGTTCAACCCATGCGCGTTTCTAGAGAGGTGAAATAACCCATGATGTTCTCTATTGGAGAATTTACCTGTACTCCAAACCGTCGGATTGACTCGTCGGCTTACCGGACCGAGACCGAGCGGAGTACGCCCGAAATCCTTTTTCACCATACGCTCACCATGGATCAACGATTCCAGATGGACTGAAAAGATTCCGTTCTTTCTATAAAGTAGAGGTAAATTAACGAGATTAGCCTAACGATGCACCCCATAGAAGCTTTGTCAATTCACCAAAATCCAACCTTCCCCAGGCGGTATAGACATTGGTTCCAAGATGACGGAGAGGTGGATCAATGACAGAGCAAAAGTCAGGGTTATCATCTATCCCCGCATTCTCTCATATATGGTTCTTTGTACCAAGATCTGACTCGAATATACAACCCATGCTATCATTAACAAATCTTTAATACGTAAAACGCTCTATACCAGATGTCTTTGGTCAAGTGATGAGAAGTTTCTCATAAACATGCTACAATAACACCCGCAAACCGACGTATTCGCACTATGTTTGTACTTGGTCCGGTGGCGGTAGGGGAGGAGGAGGATAAGGAAGAATATCTGCCGAAGCAGGTATCGGCGTAGGAGTAGACTCAGGCGGAGGAACAGGAGCTGTGTCTGGAACAGGGGCCACGTCAGGAGTAGGAACCGGCGGAAGCATCACCCTCTCAGCAGCACCCTTCCCATCCCCAAAGACATGATCCCACCAAGGAACATCCTTGGAATGATACGCATCTTCACCGTTGCAGACCGCCTCGAGCGTCACATCTACAAGGCCGTTCATTTCCCTCTGGAAAACACGAGGCCCCCTCTTGAACTCCTCGGACGGCAACGCCCAGTAGACGACGCCGCTATTCGCGACGGGAATAGCGCCCAGCGGCTCCAGCGCCTTCGGGACCAGGTGGAACTCGAGGAGCTGACGGAGGTAGGGGAACACCCACATCTTGTTCCACCACTCGACGATGCGGGCTTTCGCGCCGTTGGCGTGGACGTTGTGGGAGACCGCCGCGGGGATGGTGGTGGTGAAGAAGTCGGCGTAGAGGGGGAAGGTTGCCCAGGGCGGGACTTGGTCTGGGGGGAAGATGGCCAGCAGCGGGTTCTCGACCGAGAGGATATCGTTGGAGACGCCTTTGAGGCGAGGAGGTGCGACGCCCAGCTCCGCCGAGCGATCGGTGATGTAGGTCTTGTTGTTGAGGCTGAAAATGTCGCCGTCATAGTCCTCAAAGATGGTGGGGACGGCCATCTCTCGGGTGTAGTCGAGACCGACGTAGTACTCAAAGTTGTCAAACATCATGAGCGCGCCGGCGTCATCGTAGGCGACCTCATCCTTGGCTGCGCGTCCACGAAGCCAGCTTCGGAACATTTCCTGCTGGCCAAACACTTCACCAAAGACACCCTGGTCGCTGGCCATCCACCTCCCGTCGGCCTGTGACTTCTTCAGCTGCGCTTCCACTCGTCGGAAAAGACGCCTGAGGTCTCCAAGGGGGCCGATGACGGCACCGCTGTTGAGGAATTTGGGTCGAAGGTGATGGAAGCTCCCGGGGTCCTCGGGATCCCAATCAAAGAGCTCTTCCGGGTCGGCGTCGGTGTCGGCACCGTACACATCCTTGGGCAGGGTGCTCTCCGGTAGCACGTCGCAGTGGGTGTCAGAACCGAGGTCGGGGGTTGGCCAGCATGTCTTCTGAGTCGAGAAAATGATGGTCTGCTTCATGGGCGGCCTTCCAGTGCCGGACCATTGTTTGGCGAGGCGGGCGTTGGCCATCCTGTTGGCCTTGTGATACCGCTTGAGGAGGACGCCGGGGGGGAGTTGGAACCACGTATCCAGCGAGTCAACCATGAGGATGAGATCGTCGTCCCGCAGCCTGTCGTTCTCATCTACGCCCGCCCGACCCATCCACTCAAGATACTCAACTCCACCAACGATCTTGCCCAGGTGCGCATCTCCATACCAGCCAGGAATGTGCACGTCGTCGTAAATCTTGTTCCAGTTGTAAATGTGCGGGCTCGGGTAACCCAATGCCATGGCGGCGGCAATAGTCTTGCAGAGCGAAGGGCCAGGGGCGCTGGCAGGTAGAAGAACGACCAGGCGACGGTGACCAGGCAACTCTTCGGTCGTGATGGGGTTCGGAGGCCCAGACATACCGGTAGTCTGCTTGACTGGAACATCACCGGCATCGTAGCCATCTTCCTCGTCGCCGCTGCCGGTCGCTTCTCCCACCCCCGGGAGTGTCGTAGGCGTGGAAGATGTTGTCTCGGGTGCGGAAGCCGTTTGTGCAGATGCGGGGGTGTGAGCTGCTGGGGGTTGTGACGATGTCTCATCTGGATAACGCTGCCCATCTGTCAGTATAACAAGTCGCGGGAGCATCACATGGAGTGCACATACGGGAGAAAAGAGCGTAAGAAAAACAGGAAAGGCGAAAAGACAAGCACATAACATAACAATGCGCCTCGTTGTCCATCGCCCCGGGTGACCTTTTCGAAACTTCTCCCCCTCCTCCATAGCCCGCCGGTGGTCGAGCGGCTGGTAATGCCTCAACTCCCACCGTTCAGAAAGGTCCTGAACGACCCGACGTATCCCGTTCATGACGGTCGTGTATATCCAGAAAAGAGCGTGGTACGAGGATCGACTACTAAAAGGAACGACCGAATGAAGCCCCGACCGGGGGAGCCTGGGAGGACGACGATGCTCCAACACAGAGAACGAAGGTGACGAGCAAGGCAAGAAGGAAACGAGACGAGGTGTTAGACAGCCTCCAGGATAATGGAAACGAGCCCAGTCCGACTAAACCTCGCCCTTGGCCATTTTCGCATCGCGGCATCACACGAATCAGGCGGCTAGCAGCCGTTTCTCGCCCGAGTTGGAGGCGGGCTGAATGCAGGTACGCCACCCACCCACGACCAGCAGCAAGTCTTACTACGCAGTAGGCTGAGATACGTCGTGCGGTAGCTTAGCTTGATACAGAAGCGAAGCCATGAAAAAAATGGACAAGTCGGGCTAGCACTAGCATCGGTGTTGCACTGGCGATCTGAACCCCGTCAAACCCCTATCTTTCCTCTGTCTGCGAATTGGCTGACTAGGCGTCTCGTTGGATTATACCCATATTAGTACGATACAGATGCATTCTCTGAGTTATATTGTGCGTTTAATCCATCTACACAATCATAACAAATATCCTCTTACTTATCTTCCTTCTTTTCTTCACTTGTCTCCTTTTTTTCCTCCTTCCACACCCGCCTATCAGACTAACAAACAGCAGATCTCCCCTAAAAGACAGGGGGGGCATCATCGCATCTGTACCAGGCCCCCCAATAGCGCTTATTAGCAGCGCTCTCCTAGCCCTTAGCGGGGTGTCCCAGCACGGGTCCTCGCGCTCACAAGGTTTCCAGGGCCCCCCCCCGTCACCCGATCTAGCGATCCAGCCCGTCGTCGCCTTAGCAGGCCCTTACCCCTGAACCAGTGACGAATCCTTCCGCAAAAGAGGTGATAATTTTGTGCCGCCGCGTGGGACTAACGAAACTTCTGGTTTCTTGCTGACGAGTGTTGTTGTCTCCTCTTACGGTCTAGGGCTGAGCGGCGGTTGTTCGAAACACATGGCGCTGCTATCCGCGGCGTGCTGACCGATCTGGCCATCCTAGTACCTACCATCAGTTTCGGCAGGCAGTGCGTTCAAGGGGCAGGCCACTACAGGAGCAAGGGGTATATTCTCAGTTCCAAGTGACACCAACATTCAAGGCCAAACCTCGCCTTATCTGATTTCCTTTACGACGATGCTATCATTCAATATCCTTGAAATTGGAACAGATTTATATAAACGAATTCTCCAAAGACCAGCCCAACATCGAATGTCAAAATCCACAGGCTATCTAATCCGTGAATCCTCATAGAAACCCTCCATAACTTTTCCAGCAAAACACCATCTAAATGATCATCACCACCAAATTCGCAGCCGATTCATCTTCACTTTAGACGCTGATGGTCCTGAACACACTAAACTCCTCACCCGTAGCCACCAAGCTACCTGTAATCTGCGGATGCCAGTGCACCTCCTTCGCGTCCTTCAAGTAATGCACAAACAACAACTGCGGCGGCACATCCTTCACACCCGCCGTATCCTTGCTCTCCTCGTCGTCCAACTCCACGGCCAGATCCCACAGCGTCACCGTGTTATCCCCCGCCGCCACCGCCATGATCGAGTCGTCCGTCGGGTGCCACTCCACGCTCGTGATCTGCTCCTTGTGGTAGTTGAAGCTCGCGATCGGTTGCGGCTTAGACGCGTTGGCCTTCCATTGTCGCAGATCCCAGACCGCCCACGTGCCGTCGTCAGCGCCGGAAGCGAGAAGGTGGCTAGTTTGGCGGGACCAAGACATGACATTGACGTCAACGTCAGAGACTTGGACGCTGATTGCGGGTTTTCGAGACTTGGACCGTATATCCCAGACCTTGATGGTGCCGTCGCTCGAAGCGGAGGCAAAAACGGACTGCTCGGAAGGCGACCATTGCAACTCTTCTACACTGCTCGTGTGACCTTGGAACGGCCGGTTGTCCGTGACCCAGCCACCACCGTCGGTTCGGGAGGTCATGTAGATGAGACCATCATTGTCACCGGTCAGCAGCTTTCCACCAGGCACTGTCGGTGACCAATCTAAAGCATACCCCTCCGCCTTGTGTGCGCGTACCGTAGAGATGGGCTTGTTCTGCTGTGCGGAAATGGTAGTTCCTGGGTTGTCAAACGAGGCGAGGTGAGGCGTGATGTCGTGAATAAAAACGTTTGAAGACTCGGTCATGGTGGCTGTGAGGGTGGTGCCAGGTCTTCCAGGCTCCTGACTAGGAATCTGGTGCGACCGAATTCGGTTCGTCGTCGAGTTGAGAGGAATGCTCTTGCTCTCAAGGATAGGGTCCGAATCCTCGTCATCATCGTCATCGGACTCTTCCTCATCTCCGCGATCCATCTTGCTCAACCCACTAAACTTCATAACCAGGATCTGGTTATCACCCGCTCGCGCATTCTCGGCCTGCGTACCTGCGACCGTGTACATGGTGGCGGGGTAGGCTTTTCGGTTGTCGCCAAGGTTATCCCTCAGAATATCAAAGGAGAGACACGGCCAAGGAGTGCTGAGGTTGTGCAGCATTTCGTAGGTGGTCAAATCGGGGGCGAGGGTCTGGCCGGGCTCGAGTTTACTTCGACCGACGATGAAAGTGCTCTGGTCGACATCCATGGCATCTGTGCCCATAATGTTAGCTTATGCTTCAAGTCGACAGGCTGAGCTTCTTACCCTTCTCCTCGGCTTCCCTCTCGGCATCAGGTCGCCCGTCAACACCAGCCTCAAAGATCTCATCCTCACTCTCGAACTCGTCTTCAAACTCATCCTCGAACTCGCCCATTTCCTTCATCTCCTTGTCGTCGACATCCATCGCCTCTGGACGGTCGCCGCCCTTGAGAGGAAGGTCATTATCGGCATCGGCAGTACGTTTCGACATTTTGGGTGGCTATATCGAGGTTCGCGATAATTCAAGGCAAGGCAAAGATTTGGTGTTAAACAGCCTCTCCACCGTCCCGATAATCCAAAAATTTTGGCCCCGCCAAAATTTCAAAAAATCATGGAAGACCCCGCGGAGGGGCAGAAAAGGGCCACCCGATGATTACCCGCTATCTTATCATGACGGTTAGATCGTAGAGACCGAGGCATCGTCAAAAGTTGAGCCCGAAGGCAAGAAATGAGAAATACCCTAAGGCATCAGTAAATTGTGAAATTCTCTCCAGGAAAGCTCAGTTATTGAAACATGCATACAACACTAATCATCTGCGGATTGTCTCTCGTTATAGGCCTAAAGAGTTTGATTGTCTCGATCCAGTTTTTGACTTCTTAGGCCGATGCTGTCCATCAAGGTCCGTCTCATGACGATTTGCCCGCGCCACGACACCCTGGCAGTTCCAGAAGTATTTGATAATCAAATCATGTCAAGATTTTATCGACAAGATGTATGAGGAATATTGATCCCATATATAGGGCCTTTGTCAGCATTTGAAGGATAAATTGAAATAGAAGCATCACGCACGGAACCAAGAAACCCACCGAGCGAGCTGATAAATCCACCCCGCAATCTGTGGAACCGCAAAGCTCTCATCCCATTGATTCCAAATTGCATCATCGCTAGCGCTACATAAACCACCTGCCTCTCTCTCCCACTCTCAACCCTCCCTCAACACATCCCCAAACCCCTCCAACGAGTCTTCACCGCATCGCCACATCACCACCACAGTCTTCCCCGAGAGTCAGAAGAAAAAAACACCGCCAAAATGTCCGTCATCGAAATCAAGACCAAGGAGCAATTCGACAAGCTCATCACCGACATTCCCTACGTCGCCGTCCAAGCCCACGCAACCTGGTGCGGCCCCTGCAAGGCCATCGCCCCCATCTTCGACAAGTTCGCCGGCCAGTCCGCCATCCCCGCGGAAAAGATGGCCTTCGCCCGCTTCGACACCGACGATGTATCCGACCTCGCGCAGGAGCTCGGCATCCGCAGCATCCCCGCCTTCTTTTTCTTCAAGAATGGAGACAAGGATTCAAGTATTACCGGTGCGAATCCGCCAGCCCTACAGAAATCGATTGAGGCGCTGGGGGAGAAGGCGAAGGCCGAGACACAGTAATTTTTTCGGCACGGAACAAGGTCACTGAGATATTTGAAGTCGAGATACGATAGGAATGGAAGAGGAACGGCATGGAACTCGGGGTTCAAGGTCAATCACGACGCTGCCCATCCTAAAATATGATGCCGCATAAAGCACTCCCGGTGCCATCAGATAGAATCAATGGGAGCAATTCAGTTCAACCGCATTCCTCACTAGTGAATAAGAATCAACAATTATACGAAAATTAGTTGGGGTCGGCTGCCCAATGCAAATTCAAATGTGCTTCCTAGGATATAATGATGAAATCGTTGAGGTTATAGACCGTAATGTGAATGTAAGGTATGCCCAAAAAAAATGTGCTGCGCTCCTCCTCTTCACTGAGACCCTTGTATATTCCAACTCCCATGGTTTGGTGCCTTTCGCTACTCATACATGCAGAATGCGCCTTTCCCTTCTGCTTTTCATCCCAAAATAGCAAACGCTGACTCCACCAATATGCTGATTAAAAAAAAAAAAAAAAGATATGCCGTTTCGCGTGGCGGCGCCACTTGAGCGTCGTCGTTGAGTCCCTTGCTTGTCCTCTCTAATCCCCAAACTCGTGATATGATAGCCTTAGACCTAAGCAGACTCCCCAGATTCAGCGCTCATGTGACCAACTCCCGAGTCCGCCCGCTTCTTGGTAGGGGTGAGGTGTCCTTGAGCGGCGAGATGGCTCCTGCGGGCGGTGCCATCCCCATTTCTCGGCTCTGGTGTTGGTGATCTTTGAGAAAAGATGGGCCCGACGGATTTACGTCGGGAAGCTTTGTCCTCAACGTCGAGTTTGTTCATGTCGCTGATCCCAAGACTCATACGCGCTGTCTTCCTCTCTCCAGGTGAAAGAAGATCACTTCCTGAGCGGATGTGACTCGCCCCCGGCGATAAGTTCCCGTTATCGCTCGCTGGAGCCAGAGACCCAGACATTGAATATCTTCCTCTCCAGCGATTGAGACTCCAGAAGCTACCATCGCCCTTCTCCTCCTTGCTTTCCGAGTCAGATGCGCTGATGAGACTGAAACTAGGAGTTGGAGGACCCGCCACCTTGTCTCGTTCTCTGGACAACAAGGACGCCGTGCGACCCGACAGGATACTTCCAGTCGGACTCGTGGGATTCTGGGGCCGAGTCACTGGGCTCGAGATGTAAGGCTGCTTCCTGGCTTCGGAGGCAAGGGTCGCAGCCGATGTATTAGCCAGTGACCGGTTTGTCTTGACAGGCGAAATCGAGCGCTCGCTCCGCGCAGGAGTTCTATTTAAACTTGGCCTAGTTTCATCGATATCGTGCCTCCAGCTATTGATTCTGTCGGAAGCAGGCTGTGGATGGGCATGGTTGGGCCCCATATTGAGAGATCCTCGTCGGGAGTGTATGCGACTTCCGGCGCTCGTCCTTGTCGCAACGCTTCCACTCCGACCAACACCCAGCCTACCAGAAATCTTTGATCCAGTTTCCCAGAGCCCTTGTTGCCGCTTTACGTAGGCACAGTCTTGCCGAAACACCTTGATTGTACCTGTCCTATCTGTGGTGATGATGATATGGCCATCAAAGTGCCGAGAGCGCTCGACATACGCCGGCGTCTCTTCGGGTTTCCGCACGATAATAGACACATCACCGTGTGACGAATCAGAGAGCGCTGTCTGGCTTGCTGTGCTTTCCTCTAAGCTCCGCAACATCACCGGTGGAGGGTTGCAAAGATCGTAGACCGGGTCTCCTGAAGCGCTCAACAGCTGACGTGTGCTTGTGGGAGCCATCAGCGCCGTTGTGACGACTTCGGGATGCGCATCGAAAGACTCGTAAGGTTGCTTATCCTTGATCTCGTTCTCCGGAGAGCCGAGTTCCCAGATGTAAGCCCTTCGATCTTCGCTACCGCAAACAATGTATTTTCCATCGTCGCTGAAACGGGCATGAATTTGACTCGACTGGTTCTCCAAGCCCTTGTACTTGACCTGAAGCAGTCTATCGTTGAGGTTGTAGACGCGGACGCGCGAGTCGTTGGATGTTACCAATACTTTAATCTGACTGTTCTCCGCATCGACGGGGATCTTCATCGTCCTGATGCCCGTGATCTTACTTCCCTTGGCGTTCTTGCCTCGTGAGGATCTGACGTGAATCTTGTACTTTGGTTTCAGACCCTCCGTCTCGAAGAATGTGCACATGCCGCTCAACACACCGCAGATTGCGACCTTTCCATCTGGCGTGAACGCGACTGCGGTGATGAACTCGTCGACAGATGTTGTAAATGCAACAGATCGGTCCGGAATGCTCCATAGCCTCAGTTGCGAATCCAGCGAACCAGCCAGAAAGAAACGATCGTCTGTAGGATGAAATGCAATCGATGTGACAAGGTCCTTATGCTGAAATGTGCAGAGGCAGTCGTGTCGGCTCGGGTGCCAAAGCCGAACGGTCTTGTCCAAGGATGTCGAGAGCAGGAAGTTGTTCTTGCTCCAACTCAAAGCCAAAACCTCCCCAGTATGTCCATGGAACTCTTTTATAGGCTTGGTTCGGAAGACAGGCGCACGCAGTTTCTCGCCCGCATTTCCATGCTGTGCTTCTTCCTCCTCGTGCTCCCTCCGTTCCTCGGGCGTTGATATGACCGCAAAGACCCTGACCGTTTGATCCTTACCCGCAACAGCCAAGTATCGTCCATCCAAACTGAACTCGGTGGCCCATATGGCATCCCCCCCTCGTAAAATCTTACTTCCGACTGCAGTTTGCGGAGCGCGACCGTGGGATTTCAACTCACCTGGCCCTTTTCCTCCTACTAGCTCTTGGGCCAGGAACAGGTGGTTGAAATCCCGGTCCTTCTTGTTGTGCGCCTTGACACGAATGTATCGTGGGGGTTCCTTGTATAGTGGGATGTAGCCGCCTCCCGCCCCAATGACAGTAGTGAGGACCCGCGCGTTAGTGCCATCGGTCCGTAGTTCGCCTAACTCAGAGTCGGAGTCGTGCATATCATCGTCCTTTCTCCAACTACTCCGCATACCAAAACGGCTAAGAAACGAAGGGCGATTCCTCCGATCCTTATTAGAGTCTACAAGAACATTCGTCGATTTGGCGAGGTCGGAGCTCAGTCGCTGAGTTTCGCGGTTCGGGCTTCCAGATCGAGATTGGTTTCGTAGGCGCTGGGCTAAGGAAGGTTCGTTGGTATTGCTGTTCGCTCTCAGGAATATTTGCTACAAGTTCATGCGTCAGCACAGATGCCACTCGGTACGAGGCCAGACAAGGTTTCGGGAGGCTAACCGTGCTCAGCGGATCGAGGCCTGTATTGGCCTGAAGAGGGGCGGGAGGAGCTGTCTTGGAGGAGCCGTTGATGTCCTTGGAGTCCCGGACATTCTGTGTGGAATTGCTCACAGACGAAGGGGTGGCAGAGTCCCCGATGGAGTAGAAACCTTGCGAGTGAGATGTGACAGCTGTAACCAGCGCCGTCAGTTTACAAGGCCAAAGCCGGACAAGTATATGAATGAGTAAGGGATAATAGCATAGGACAGTCAAAAAGGCGACGGTAACGAGGCATCGACGCCCAGCCCTTGGCAGGCACTGACACATGAGGTGCGAAGGCTGTGTAAGGTGGAGGGGGGGGGG
>JAMYIC010001447.1:0-22802 GCA_024112705.1 Microcera coccophila
TCCCCTAGGCTCCAGGCATCTTGAAAAGTCTTAGCGACGCATCTTTATTTGGGGGGGGGCGCGGTCGTCCCGTAAAGCATTGAGCCTCAAACCAATACGCTCGCTTCGTTTTGCTATCATAGTGCATAACTACACAGCAAGTCGACGCCCATTCTCATCATCCATAATGTCGTCGAGTGAAGAAAAGACAATCAAGGTTAACGAACCGCGTTCGAGTGACAAAAATCCCGTCGTCGTCGAGGGCCAATCTCACGAGGCCAGCCTCGGTGGCCTACATCGCCGGCTCAACAATCGCCAGATCCAGCTGATTTCAGCCGGCGGCGCCATTGGCACCGCTTTGTTCATCAGCATTGGAGGAGGTCTTGCCAGAGGAGGACCGGCAAGCCTCGTCATTGCCTACACCTTCTATTCATGCGTTCTTGCCCTCGTCGACAACTCGATTGCCGAGATGAGCACCTACATGCCGGTAGCGGGCGGGTTTGTCCGGCTAGCAGGATACTGGGTCGATGATTCTTTCGGAGTCATGGCTGGCTGGAATTTCTTCCTTTACGAAGCGTTGTCCATCCCATTCGAGATCACGGCTTTGAATCTCGTCCTGGGGTTCTGGACAGACGAGGTAACGAAGCCCGGCGTGACGGCAGCTGTGTGCTTGGCTGTGATTGTCTGCTATGGGTATGTGGCTTGGCCTCGAGTCGGCGTTCAAGTTTATTAACTTGTGAAATCCTTAGGCTGTTGAATGTGACAGCGGTCCGCTTCTACGGTGAAGCCGAATTTTGGCTATCGGGCGGCAAACTCGTCTTGATATTCATCCTATTTGCCTTTACTTTCGTCACCATGGTTGGAGGTAATCCTCAGCACGATGCCTATGGCTTTCGATACTGGTCTGATCCTGGAGCATTTGCCAAGTTCCGAAGCGAAAGCGAATCTGTCGGCCGTTTTGAGGGATTTCTTGCTGCACTATGGAGCGCCTCCTTTACCGTTGTTGGTCCAGAATACATCTCCATGGTCTCGGCTGAGGCCCAACGGCCGAGTGTGTATATCAAGTCGGCATTCATCACTGTTTACTATCGCTTCTGCATCTTCTTCGTTGTCGGAGCGTTGGCGGTCGCCGTTGTCCTTCCATACAACGACCCCGTTCTTGTTGATATTTATTTTGGGAGCGGAAGCAATCGAGGTACAGCAGCAGGCTCTCCGTACGTCATTGCGATGCGCAACCTTGGCATCGGCGTTCTCCCGCATGTTGTCAATGCCCTGCTCCTGACATCAATCTTCTCCGCTGGTAACACCTACACCTACTGCGCAACTCGAACGTTGTATGGCCTCGCGCTTGAAGGGCGAGCACCCGGTATTTTACGGTACACCAACAAGTGGGGAGTTCCTGTCTATGCATTCATCGTGGTGATGCTTTTCCCCTTTTTGTCGTTGCTCCAGGTCAGTAACGGATCCGCCAAAGTCTTGGATTGGTTGGTTACCATCATCACAGGAGGTGGGCTCATCAACTATACCGTCATCTCAACCACGTTCTTGTGCTATTACCAGGCGTGCAAGGTTCAGAATATAGATCGAACTACTCGACCTTACCATGGACGCTTCCAACCTCATGGTGCCTGGATTGCCTTGTGCATACAGGTCGCCATTCTCTTTTGCTATGGCTACAGTGCATTGAGCCCATGGGACGTCTCTGGCTTCTTCGCCAACTACACGATGCAGCTCGTGGCCATCTGCACTTTTTGTGGCTGGAAGCTAATCAAGAGGACTTTTCGGGTGAAACCCAGCGAGGTTGACCTGATATGGGAACGTCCTCACATTGAAGCTTATGAGTCTATGATCACGACACCACCCGTGGGCTTCTGGACCGAGATGTTTGGACTTTTGGGATTGCAAAGAGACAAAAAATCGAACAATGTCCAGAGCGACGGTGATGATGACTCCAGCCTTGGTCAGTAGTCTGCTTTTTTTTTTTTTTTTTTTCGCGTATTGGTGCGGCTTCTGTGTGGCAATCGATAGTATGAAATCATCCAAGAAACACTTCCGCAGGAGCCCAGCAACTATGTTCGTCGCAGGAGTGCTCTGTATTATCGAGCTAGCACCGTTAATATCAGGCCCTCACACACTGCAAGATAACCTCTTCAGATTGGATTATAGACCCTATAGGAAATGAAGAGCTATTTCTCTCTTCCGACTCAATGTCCCCACGTCTTCCACCGTCTCAACAGCCTCTCCTCATTCAGCACCAACAGCTTTCCACCATTTGTGCATGAACACTATTCACTCCATCAAAGACAATCGCAATATCTTCTGTAGAGGATCCCTTAGTTTCGGGGAAGGTTTAAAAGACAACAAGGACCTCGACGAGGACCCAAGGAACAAAGATGAGATATAAAACTTCCATGCCATCTTCTCCAGATCAATGGGGATAACGTAAAGGGCGATAAGCGTAGACCCGGTAGAGGAAGGGCGGTGAACGCGGCTGTGCCCCTCATGCGAAGACTACAAGGCAAGATTTCGGAGGTGTAAAGAGCAAGGTTACCGTTTAGGCCCAGGTTATAGGCAAGGGAGTATTGATACAGGAAGAAGATCACCTTCTGCACGTTTTGTGAGAAGGTCAAGGTGGCACAACAATCTTGATTGAAATGGGTGGCCGCGAAAGCCTCTAGACTTCGCCATGACCCACGGAATGAGGGCTCCTTGGAAATTATCTCGACGGCTCATACCCTTTCCCCATCGCGAAAAAAAAGGCTTACTTCAAAGGCAGTTTACAATATCAAAAGCTCGGTAGCCACGGCGGACTGGGAGAGGGTACTTCTGGGCAGAGGTTCCGCCAAAGGAATCGGTTTACCTCGAGGAACATGGCATCATCACCTGGAGCTCCAGGCCAAAGAATTATCTAGCAGCAATGCTACAATTTCATGTCTTACGCCCTCAGCAACGAGGTAGCAAGCTTCGAGTCAAATGTTCGGAGTGTCACGAAAGACGCTCCTTGCACCATTCCATGGACCCAAAGTAAAGGCGATCGTTGTGACTCCAAGGAGCGTCTTTTTGGGCCCGAGGACGAATATGAATTTGGTGAGGGAGGGGGATATGCATGGTGACCGATCATTTCGAGCATTTCTCTGACGCGGTCTTCATCGAACAATTCCTAGCGGCATGTAACGGCGTCCTGGCTTTCGTCGACTCGACTGATGAGTGGCAGCCCATGGGTGTCACCACGGCTGCTGAACGGACTGGCGTCCAATCTTACACCGAACATGCTCTATGTGCCTATACCCTACAACGCTTGGCGAAAACCCTTGCTGTGCTCAATCGAAACGCTCTCTCAAACTCAATACAGCTCATGGGCTGGATCTCTTGTCATGGCTTTGAGAACGTATTGTTCGAGTTGGGCGGTCCTTTACCGATGGTTTGAGGAGTAGAAAAGGTTAATCAGAATGCTTGACTTTAGCCAACGTTGTCAGATATGGGACAGTTTTCTGTGGTGCCGCAGCTGGCCGACGACGCTCGTCATATTCTAGTCGTCTAGAATATGACGAGTCCCTCTCCGCATTATCCCCTACTGCGCTCATTCGAGAAACACACATTAAAAGGAACCGAGAGTGATATTATGAGTATTGGACCTCCCCATTTCACCAAGACCGTCGGCGGCCATGTCATTCTACGCTTTTCGCACTCTCGCTCTTGCAGGTGGCAACCTTTATAACGACGTGTTTCATGCATTATGGGAACCTTGGAAGATGTGGTTATCTCTTCAAAGCCTAGAGACTTGGTGTGAAGATACCGTGTCATAACGCTCTGATTGTCATGCATGGGCGTGCACACCGCTTTATGAGTTCGTGGCCGAAGCATCAGGTCTCCGGCCTGCAGAGCCAGGCTGGACAAGGGCTCTGTTTTCAACCGAGAGTCAAGCTATTTCCCAATTTCTCTGCTGCGGTGCCCTTCGCCGGTAAGGGTTTCTGGAGTCGCATTGATCAGTTGGCAGACGAAGGACACGACTGTACAAGTAACAATTATCTTACGGTCAAAAAAAGCCGGCTGGACAGATCGTCGCTGCTTGTATGTATGGTATTTGCAGATGGACATGAGGAGACCCTTCATAGGACTAACGATATCTGTAGAGTTTAGGTTGCAAAGAGTTGCCCGACGATGGTCAGCTGTGAGCGAACAAGTCGTTCCGAAGTCAAGGACTAGGGATTAGCTCAACATGTCGACATCTCAAGCTAGAAATGCAGAAAGCATTGTTCTACCTTTCCCATCTATTTCAGTATCGATCCAAAGCAAAATCATTAGCCTAAGCTTACGAACTCCATCCTATGAAGATTGTCTGTAGACATAGGTATTGCTGTAAATGCCTCGGAGAAGGCGATTGCTTCCCATACGCAACAGCTCGAGACACATTTCCATCACGACGCGCCCATTTTTCCATCCAGTTTTCTTTCAAGTGTTCAGTGAGTAATGAATTGATAAACTTCAGTAGCCCCAGATTCGCTCGCGACGTTGTTCTCCCGACGTTGTTCTCCCGAACCGAGAGCTGAGAAGACCGAGTCAAGATGTTCGGTGAAGCCGGAAACGAGGATTTCCTAGTTCGACGATAAACGACCCCAAGTCTAATGAACATTATCAAAGATCCCTATCTTACCGAAATCTATCTCTAATTCAAGTTCAAGCCTTGGTCATAAGCGTCAGAGTAGTTTTCTCGATATTGGCAAGAAAATCCCAACTCCCATCAGGCGGCGCCAACTGGTCGGGTCGCGTTGATAACTTTGCCGAGTGATTTGACGGTAATCAGCTTTCGGCGTAGAGCGGGTTTGGATTTTGGCCTCCTTCACCGTGTCCATGAGGGAGCCGAAGAGCAGGTCGTTGGAACTTGTCAGTGCAGGTTTCTCGACCTCCTCCAGTGGTCTCGGGGCCATGCCAAGATCTAATCTTGCGGGGGACAAGCTGCCAAGCATGGTTTAGGATGCTCGTTACGTATACCTAGCTAATGAGATCAGATTTAGCTCTATACTAAAACTACTCCACGTTGTTTCCATGTCATCTCATCCTCGATTCCGTCATTTTTTTTAATTTTCCCTCGTAGGTCTGACTTAACTTGAACGCTTGACCGACAGGGCCTGCTCCACAATCGCCTCTATCTGCTCCCATCGCTGAGCGAGAAGTCTTCGTTGAACGACATTGCCAGCCTTTAATCGCCGCATCTTCTTTTGCACGTCCTTGATCCTGCCTCGAAGTTCGGTCAATAGCTCCAGCAGAAGTCTCTCGGCTTGAGCTTTCGTGTTTGCTGCGTCCTCCTCTCCGTCGATCAAGTTCTGCCACTGCGCCTCCTTGCAGCAGAGCAGCCGCAACGCGATTACCGTGTTGTCGCATCCCTGCAAGTCAGCATGCAGCATGTAGCCATCCGACAGACCCTTGTCCTTGAGCTCCTCTTTCTGCTTGGCGTTTAGTCTTGGGAGAAGCACATCATCGAGACACACTTGGTCCCATTCGTTCTCTTCCAAAATAAACCCATACTCGGCCAGCAAAAAGTCGTTCGAATGTCTTCCGTAAGAGGTAAAAACCTCGTCGCCCTTGGCGTAAGGACGGTCGGCGGTAATGGTATAGGTCTCGGAACAAAACGACACGCCACACCCTGATGCGGCATGATTGAACAGGTCGGCCACTGGCAGTAACGCTAGCCGATCGTGCCAGGGATAAAGCAACATTTTCGGGGTTTCGTAATAGAAGGTCCTCGTGTTGATAAGGAACCATGCATGCAGGTATTCCTGCGCAGTGACGTGTGGAAAGCCTGCCGTGAACATGCGCCAATCACGCCGGAAGCGGGACTGTTGTTGGGCCAGGATCTTTCGCGCTTCTCCCGGAAGCAACTCTTGAAGCTCTCCAGGCCACATGTACGGCAAAGCTGCTTCGAATTCCGCCCATGACGGCGCCAACTTGACCCAGTCTATGGACTCTCCACGGACAGCGACATCCGCAGCCAGATAACCGTGAATGGACATGTCTGGGGATAACTTGTCGGATATCGCTCCCGGGACCGTATGCAGGCTGCGTATCGCGTCTACAGGGATGGTCATCAGGGTATCTCCCTCCTATCGACGGGTTAGAAAGGCCTTGAAGACAGTGCATCGCTTTGTCGTGCTTTCACGTCCTCAGTGGCAACCATTCCAACCCCATACCCCGGAATGCTGCTGGGTCTGATGCCGGATATCTGAACCCCCCGCGCATTTGCCCAGGAAAGGAAGTCTTGGATTTTTTGGATCGAATCCATCTTTTCACGTATCGGGATTAGAAGTTTGATCTGCGCGAAATGAGGGGCATCATGTCGGTGACGATGGGAAGCTTCACATTCCAGAGTACACAGTCACGTGATGCGCGTCGTCACGGAAGGAAGAGTTCTTGACGATGACACCTTCCGCTGACGAGTAAAAATGAAGGCACTTTAGCAGGGATTCCGACAAAATCGAAAATAATCTTACCCAAAGTCGCCATGTCCCGAATGAATTAGGGAGAAGTAGCCTGCCAGAGCAGTCGCTTGAACTTCCCACATCGCCACCCAAGTTCCTGAGACTTTTTTCCATGATCCTCGAGTCTACAAAAAAATGCACAACACGCAAAATGCAAAAAGAGAGAATCCGGAGATCCATTGGTCGACGCAGGCATGATTCGAACATGCGCCTCCGAAGAGAAATGATTTCTAGTCATTCGCATTAGACCACTCTGCCACTGCGCCAGATGGTGTCTTGTGAGACCCGGTTGACGACGACTCCGCAATTGAACATTATGTTCGCCATACCGGTATGTCCACACACGATATCCACATCCCATTTGAAGGTAGGTTTTCGTCGCTGACACGATAATTGTAGTTACCTAGATATCTCGTCACCTTTTCACACTGGCAGGCTTGCTTGGTTGATGGGTTTCGATTGATCCTGAACAGGATGGCTGACGCGGAACATTGAGGTTCGTTTAACGAGTACTAGGTCCTATGCCAACGACTGAGATCCTTGTCCTTCGGGAACGCAAAGCTAGAGGGTCTCTTTTGCCTCCGGCGGCCCTACCGGGGGCCCTCGCCTTCGGCTCGAGCTTTATCTAGTAAGCGGTAAGATGGCAAAAAGATCCAATTGCCGTTAGGTATTTCAGAATTGTGGCTAGTGATTGTGGTGGCGAAGCAACATTGGGCTCCCATTAGAAGAAGCAAAGCTGGAGGCTGCCGCCCACTTCGTGACCTTCATCTTCTACGCAGCTTTGCTTAATCACTAATGTAGGGAAGGAAGCTTCATAGATGAGAGAAGTGATGTCTATTGTCGAAAACGACGTTTACCATATTCTCGGGGCGCCTCTGATCTAAAAGAATACTCTACAGCCACACTTGTAGCGTGTCGCCATGAATTCCATCGTCATAGAAATTACTTTAACATGAAAGGATATCTATTGAGGAAATTGACTTCTAAGCTACTCAAAAGACCATAAAAATGGTAGAGATGGTAGGTAAAATTGACGGCCGTCGCGGTAAAGTGAAGATGAGTCGCCAGTGGGAGGATGAAGCTTGATTTGTAGTTCGGAGCCCACATCATCTCCTCTCATTGAAGGATATCTACAACCTCCTGACATCGGTGTTTGACGTAGGACGGTTTGCTCAAACACTGCGTATGGGCAGCAGTTCTCAAAGTGTTGAAATGACGTCTAAAATCATGTGATTCAATAGCCAGTTTTCGATGCGAGCTAAGGCTGATTCGTTCGCCTCTTCGCGAAGCTCGCCATACAACACTGCGATGCTTCCGTGCACATAATCATAATCCCTCTCTTGCTAGAATCATCAAAATTGCTAAGAAGTATAAGGCTGGGAAATATTCTCCTTTTCCCACTCCTTGTATCCTGGACCGTAGTTGGAGGGTTACTCGTTCGGGCAGCTGGAACGATCGAAGGTAAGGCGAGGAGAGGCAACGCAACGACGTTATGCGTTAGCGATCTCCCGGCAACTGGAACAGTCCGGCACAAGACCTTATGTATCCTTCAAACGAAATATCTTCTCCATCTCTTGCCAGTCCATCTCATCAACGCCTGTCAAAGGCAGATTCGGATCATTGAAACTCGAATAGATCTCATTCGCTTCCTGGTTCAGATCCACCTCAAAGTTACCGCTCACATCGTACGCAGGCATCGCATTTACCTGATCATTGCAGGTTGACGGAACGATCTCGTTGAACCACCCATCCCAGTCCTCGGGCCAAAAGGACTGGAATTCCGGTGTTTTGCTGAAGCTAGTACTTTGATTTCGGCCGATGTTGTCTTGGACGGTAATTGTGTCGTCCAACGTGGGTGAGATTGTTGAAGCGGTCAGACCTGGGGGTAGCTCGGTGAGCCATTTCCACTCTTCGGACGTTACATCTGGTGACCAGACATGATAGCAGAATTGTTTTAGGTCGTTCAACCTCTCCTCCGCTGACGTATTGCCTGCACTAGAGAGGTATCGAAGGATTTTCACTGCCTCTTCGAGCCCATCTGGCGGTTTCTCGGAGTAATTGCTTCTGATGAACCCCTTCATGAGCAAGATGAACGCGGCCGAGAAAGTTGCGTCAAGATCAAAATATCCAAACAGAGCTAGAGGCCGGGTCAACAAGCGACTCGAGCACACAAGACGGAGACGTACCAATAGTTCTTTGCCTTTGAAGGGCGGCTAGTATCCTAAGACTTTTCAGCGCAGCATCCTGGACCGAGTGGCAGAGTCGAGCTAGAACGGGAGCCGGAGCCACCTGTGCAGGCTCCCTGTTCTCTTTTGTGGCTTGCACTTTCTCCTTGACTCTTTGGAAGATAATTGGCCTAATGCACAGAATCATTGCCTAGAACAAAATTGCGTAAGTCAGGGAAAGTTCTCAACAGGTGGAAACATTCCTACCTGGTAGAGCATAAGGTACAACGAAGCGGTCGTTCTGGTAACTTGAAGCTCGGGCGTGGAAAAGTCTATCGATAAAGTTGAAGGAATGGATTTTCCAGTTTCATACAATGTCAACAGAATGCCCTGAACCTTTTGTACAAGTTCGGACTGCGAGATTGCGGTGTTGCCATAGAATGCTATAGTAGCATGTAAGTAAGAGCCGTTAAGAAACGGATGGTGCCAAAGTCCTAGGAGCTCATACATGTCATGATTTCACCTGTTGCTCGCGCAATTCTGATGTTGATGATCAGCGGGAGTGGGGGTGGAAAGCCTGCTGATGGTCCCGGAAGATCAGCACGAAGCTGCCTATCATCAACAGCCATTGGCAGACCGAGCCCTGCGGATAAACGTCTGGATGAATCAGTGTTTCGATTCTCGAGTCGGGGAGTCAAGAGCGCAAATACCTGTCTAGCATATACGCCGTCCACCACACTCTCACGCGATGGCATACCTCTGAGGGCATTCCATCTTGCTCATCGAACGGCAACGAGCAACCTAGAGCCATTGCCAAACGAACAGCAGCACCAATCTGGGTTCGTCGTCAAATTTTGAATCTTCTGGAACAAGGTGTGTGCTTGGCTTACATATAAATAAGCGTCGTGCTTTCGATCACACCATTGAAGGTAGAGAGTAATCAGGCACAGAAGCTCGACAGAAACAACACCGTGCATGCCGAGCTCGTGCATTGGCGGAAGTCGTTTCATTGCCTCTGCGAAGTAGGCGTTTCCAGGAGGATTTCCAGATCCTTGGCTCGGCGAACTGATCAACATTCCCATGGCCATGACGAGCAAGTACTGCGTGAACCACATTGTTTCCATTTGACGAACTCGCATGGCTTCGCTTTGATACAACAGCGCCAGTGAATCTGAAAAGGTTCTTGAATCGAGAAAATGCTGATTAACGCCCATCAAAGAAGCGAATATGTCGAAGAGCCTGTAGGATTCAGTCTT
The DNA here is from genome assembly GCA_024112705.1 of Microcera coccophila. Classification (NCBI taxonomy): domain Eukaryota; kingdom Fungi; phylum Ascomycota; class Sordariomycetes; order Hypocreales; family Nectriaceae; genus Microcera; species Microcera coccophila. Next base: position 9,877 of record JAMYIC010001447.1, read on the forward strand.
GGGCAATAACGTTGGTGAGCGGAAGTCTTCGACTAATTCCTTTGATGTTCGCCATGCATTAACTGCTCTGTCGTTCGATATCTCGGATAGTTGGATAGATTCAACAGGAGAAGTCGTAGAGGAAAGGCTCCCTTCGGCATGATTCTGGAAGAGAGACTTTACGCGTGATTCGAAGGCCAGGCCCGGGGCCAGTTCCGAGGTTGACACCCTGTCCGGGGCGAATCCAGGAACTTGCGGTGCGTGGAACAGCCCAGAGCCGGGCGATAAGAATTCATTGTCAGGCATCGCCATCTCTTGTATCATCATGGTACCTTGGCTCGGGGAGAAGCCATTTGTAAGCAGTGCATCGTCTTGCTTCGCTGTTGATAGGGCTGATTTTTTTTTTCATCAGTGGCATTCTGCCTCAGTTTTCAAAGAAACTCACCCAGTCTTTGTTCTTCTAAAAGTTCTTCTTGGCGTTTGATGGTTGACAAGAGACCTCGCACATACCTCGTGGTTGATGAGAATGACTCCAGCAGAGAGGAGTGGCGGTACCTACGATTCAGAATGGCCGCGGCGACCGACCCCAAATTTGCATTCTATTCTGAGGCGAACGCAATTCGGGCATGGCGCAGTTCCAGAACATTTCACTTTTTTCTTACGACAAGCCTCGCAACTTTTAGTCTCCCGGTCAGCCAACGACTCAGTTGATATGGCAGCGACGGATCCCTGCTCGACGAGCAAAGACGTCCGATAATCTTGGACTCACGCATTCGAGGACCGAGTCAGCCAAGTTGACGTTGGGGCTGACATGGTCTCGGCTCATCTGCCACTGTCTCACAGAAGGGGTATCACAAGCGGCTGCGACCGCGGACGCATGCGTGGGGAGCCCTTGGAGCTAGAGTAGGCCGTAGAATGAGGGGGCTCCTAGGCCGCGAGAGGGAAAAGGCAAATAAGGAGCCCGAAAAGACCTCTTTGTGACACGTTTGGCGATAGCGAAGATGAATCTCACGCGGCACAGCCGCGATTTCGACGAGGTAAGGCTGAGAGCGAAACCGGACGCCACGCTCGATGAGCCACAGCCGTTTTTAAGGCGAAGCACCCCCACCCCGGGGCAAAGGCAGCGTGAAACGACGATAAGCAGTAGGGAATCGTAAACTTAATCTTCTCCCTTATGTATGTGTGTGTATACTTGGAGTCAAGTCGATACTCTAAATGTGTTTTTGTCTTCTAATGACAAGAAATGACATCTCAACTACTCGAGAAGGACCCGAATCAAGATAACCTAGTTGATGCCTCAGGCAAACATCTCTTCCTTATCACCGCAATCGCCTCTGCATGCCATCAACTGTCACATCCACGGATGCCAAAGCAAATTCTATCGTCGAAACTACGCGACCGTCAGGGCTCGCCCTCTCTTGGTATCTTTGGCGTTTCATTGATGGGAGACATTGTTGAGATGGTGTGGTCGCAGACGTAAACGAATGCCTAGCAGTCTGCATCCACTTTGAGAGTCGACTCGGTTTGCAGTCCTCACAAGCGTTCTTGGCACGATCAATTCGGTTCCGAAAATTGACCGAACCGATGTTGTCTGGACTGCTGAAAGACTTGACTGAAAATTAGGATTGTCAAAATGTATGCATTAAAGCCAGAAGAGATACGCCTCTAATGCTATTATCCAATAAAACGCCTCATCTTAGCCGCTTCCTCTTAGCCTCCTCACCGAGATCTTGCCGCCTAAGTCCCCGCCGGCTGCATACACGTTGGATTTGAACAGGAACCAACACTCGGGTACTTTCAACCACGGCTTGAAGTCGACATCCTTCAATCTGACAAAATCACCAAATGATCTTCAGAAAATTAGCATGTCTGTTTTCCGAAAAACCCTAGACACAGTCGCCTCGGTCGGCCGAATTGCAGACACCTACATCACCAAGCCTTTCCGCGGCGTGTGCCCAGTCTGCAACAACCTCAGTCCCAAAGATCACCATGATAGTTCAGACAAATCATTCGGCTTCCGAGAAGTTGGAACCGAAGCGGAGCGGAAAGCGGTGTATGGAGGTGCCGTCTGGCTGAACTTGGAGGTCGAGGTGAAAAAAGCGTTCAGGACGGCTACCAAGGCTCCAAAGGGTATGAAGCCATGCATTTACTGCGCCCTACTAATCAGGTTACTTGGGTTTTACTTACCCCACTGGTAAGTACATCGGCACGGAGTCAGGCCCGTGATTGTCTGAGATTTATAGGTTCACGATCGACGAGTCAACCCATGTCATGTCCTTGAACGAAGACGAAGAGGATGAAACTTTTACCCTAATACTGGTTGAAAATCAGCCTATCGTAGTGAAAGCTTACGATAGAGCTGCCGGACGCAACTTCCAGTGTCTCGCTTTCGAAATTGGTAGAGACTTGGGCACGTCATTCCTCTACCTTGTTTTCCCTAGCTGACCATGACATGATAGCTACTAAAGGATCAAACTCCCTCCTGCCATATTGCGCCACCTTCAATGAACGATGCCTACGCTCTGACGAGCCAGAATGCTGGAACTTCGTTCGTAGGTGTGTCGACAAATGCAATGAGCAGCATACCCAATGCCAAGAGTCCAAGCTGCCAACGAAGCTGCCCAAAAGGGTTCTAGACTTGGGATCGGACTCTGATATCATACGAGTTCATGAGACAAAGCCCGGGGAAACAGCGTCATATGCGGCTTTGAGTCACTGCTGGGGCCCTGGCTACCCTCTGCGCACCTTGAGGGAAAATCTCGAGCAGATGAAGCTCTGCGTTGACTCTGAGGCCCTCGATAGCACCTTCAAGAATGCAATTGAAGTCTGTAGACAGCTACGAATACGCTACTTGTGGATCGACTCGTTATGCATTGTCCAGGACAGCCCGGAAGATTGGGAGGAGCAAGCAGCCCAGATGGCCAACATCTACCAACATGCCTACGTCACAATCGCCACCGGCTCATCGCCCGATCCCAGCGCTTCCGTATTTTGCGAGAGAGATGAAAGTTGGCAGAGTTGGACCTCAGAGCTTGGTTCCAGCACAGACGGCGAAACGGTTCGAGTGCGTCGAAAGGTCCTGCCAGTGCTCACAACCGCGGAACGAACGTCGTATGCCTTCGCAAGATGGCCCGACGCTGCTGGCTACGGGTCTCGGTCGGCGTCGAACTATCAGTGGGACGGGCCGCTCTACGCCCGGGCATGGTGTTTCCAGGAGCAGCTCCTTTCAGGAAGAATGATACACTTCGCGCCGGGGGCGATCATCTGGGAGTGCCGGGCCGAACGGCAAACCGAGGGCGAGGAAGCCGTCAAGATAGCTCCCGAAAGTCCTGTATCCTTGGATGCAAGCGATTGGGAGAGAAAATGGCGCGCCAACGTCGTCAATTACACCAAGCGGGACATAACATTTGACTCGGATCGCCTCATCGCGCTCTCCGGCAATGCTTCCAACATGGCTCGACAAACTGAAGATCGATATCTGGCTGGGCTATGGAAATCCTCCCTGTTTTGGGATTTGCTGTGGCACCCCAATCCCTGGGGCGACGCCACCGTACCTCGCAAATACATCGCGCCTTCATGGTCATGGGCCAGTCTCGGGGGGCCCATCTTGTGGAACGGGCACGACAAGAACAGCATCCTGGCCATCTACGCGGAAGTCGAAGCTGCAGAGACGACGCCGCAGTCCGCCGTCGCGCCCTTCGCCGATGTTGCGAGCGGATCCGTCACCCTCCGCGGACCGGCCGTCGAAGTTTCGCTGGTCATGACCGAAGAGATGGCAGCGGAGGGAACCGTCCACGTCATTGGCGATTGGGAAAAGAAAGGGAGAGGACATTTTATGCTGCCCGACGTGAGACTGTACGAGGCGGATGGCCTGCGGGAAGACGGCGCGACGGAGAAGACGTATCGACGGGCTGGACCGGGCGAGCAGTCCTCCCGGTATCGTGACGAGGATGAAGAACGCCTGACTTACTCGATGCGAGTCACGGTACTCTGTTTTCTGAATACGAAGGCCCTTGATGTTTCGGGCCTTGTTCTCGGCAGATCGACAACGGTTCCGGGAGCGTACGAGAGGATTGCGACGATATGGAAGCTGCCCGTTGAGTACGTCAAGAAAGCGACGAAAAGAACCATAACTATAGTTTGATGACTATGTCGCGCTTATTAAAAATTAGATGAAAGACTCCTGCTAGAAATCTACGACGCACTCGCAAAGCAGTCCAAGGTCACGAACCGCCGTCTACTCATAACTAACCCCTATTGTTGCGCCCATTCCCCTGTGCCCATCTATTAATATTCCATTAAATCCAATAGCCATAAATCCTATGGTTTCGCGGCCTTTGGTTTCCAGAAAACCCACGCGATGGCCACGCCCATCTTCAAAAACGCAGCGATCCAAAGGGACCCAGCAAACCCAGCCCACGACTGAGACAGCCATCCGCCCGAAACAGCCCCCGCAAACAACAACACCGCACCCAAAGCTCTTCGATTCCGATCAGCGTTGTCGGTGATAGGCGCCGTAAACAACCGGGCATCGCTCATCAGATCGCAGTACAGACTCGTCAACACAATCGTCGGCATGGCGTTGTACTTGAGCACCCTGCTGGCCACAATCTGACCGGCGCTCTGGAAGGCAAGCAGCGTGATGGGCGCCAGGTCCGTCCAGGGGAACGTCTCGTGGACCGTCTCGATGATGAGGCCGTCGCGGTGGGTCGTCTCCCGGCCCTGGGGCTGGTTGGCGACGGCGCCTGTGGTGGCGAGGATGGCGACTATGCCGGTGAGGGCGGCCTGGATGCCGAACGATGCGACGAAGACCCATCTTTTATGGGAGCCGAAGTGGCGGTGGAAGTTGGAGAAGAAGAGAGCCCCGACGGCGAAGCAGACGATGGCGAGGAAGCATCGCGCCCATGCCTTGTTGGGCAGGTTCTCGGGTTGGCCACTCACACCCAGCCCGACGAAAATGGTGTTTCCTGATGGGGAGGTCAACATTTGCCAAGATCGATTAACTCGTGTTCAAAGGTCCACAATCGGCCTACCAGTCTGCATGCTCACGAAGCAGCCGTACATGTTGAACGCGGAACTGTCCACGAGCCCGGCAATCAAGAAGCAGACGAGGAGGACCAGGTCTCCCCACCGCGTGTCAATCTCCGCCGTCCACCGCCCTGCGAGACTCGAAGTCGACGAGGCCGGCTGCTTAGCGGCAGCGACCTCGTTCGTCGGCAACGGGGAGTCCTGCGCTGCCATGTCGCGCTGTGGTGGTTTCTCTGTCGAGAATTTTGGTGGTGAAGACGGACGCTCGGAAATGGTTCGGGAAGGGATCCTCCACCTTTTTCAAGGGGCCTTGGAAGACGCGGAAACGACTCAATGCCACGGTATCTCCGGAGAACAACTTTTTTGCCCCCTCCGAAGATCGCTCAATTGAAATGACTTCGCTTTTATGTCAACGTAGAGATCAATAGTTTGTCGATTGCGTGCTCGACCTGGCTATTTTCTAGTGGAGCAAGGGCCCTGTCGCGAATGCCGCCGCTATTTCAGAACAACCGTCCAAGACGCAGTTGATGGCCATCTCATTGAGACTTCGAGGACTGCGTTACTCTCTGGAAAATTCACCTGATTCATCTCGGGCGATCGCCCGTCTTCGGAGTCTCGGCACTTCGGTCAAGCAGTACCGACACTCTGTTTGAGCACTGAAAGTCGAGATCATCTCCATCATCGCAGGAATCGTCTTGAAATTTGAGGTTCTGACGTGCATTTACTGCACCATGACGCCATTGGCACTTAGCACAAGCGTCTTTCTCTTTGGAGCCCTTTTCGGTCGGTTTCTAACTCGCAGCGGAAAGATTACTATCAACGGATGTTCAATGCTAATTCATCTTTCGGTATTTTAAACTTTACCTGCTCGCCGTGTCTGTTTGTATCATGGTATCAATACTGGCAAACGACACTCTACAGTTCACAACCCCAAATAGCATGGGGGACCATCCGATCATCAACAAATCCGGTCTGTCTTCCCCTTTCTACCCAATGTCGAGACTAGCAGATATCTAAAAGGGGCCTTAGAAGACTTGGTTAACGATTGGGGCACTCTGAGCACCTGATGTAAGTGATGGAATTGTATAATAACAGCGATAATCTCGGCAACCCCATTAGGTGTTCGAAGCATCCTAGTCGTCAATAAAATCTTCTTCTGCCTATAAGTCTCTTTAGACTGCGTGATTCTTCGGGGCCGTCTCGAACAATCTGCTGAATGTGAGCCTCCGACTCGTGATGTTGGTGGTTCCGCGAGCCAAATCGCTCAGACAATTTGTCAGTGGATACAAAACAAGGTCAACGCAACAGTCTTGGTGAGACGCAACCTCTCATTGTAGTTCTATATTCTTGCCTAAACGCTGTTCCTGAGAGGCTGACCAGCTATAAACTTCCGCAAGTTCTCGGTAATCATGTCCTCCGCGCCCTGCGGCCGTCCCCCGGCTGCGTGCGGCGACACAATCAGATTGGGAGCCTTCCAGAGCGGACTCGACTCGGGCAAGGGCTCCGTCTGAAACACATCAAGCGCCGCGCCTCCAATCTCCTGCTTCTCCAGCGCCCGAAGCAGCGCCTCCTCGTCAATCGACGTCCCTCGCCCCACGTTGACGACCCAAGCGTGCTTCGGCAGGAGCTTGAGCCGTTCGGCGTTGAGCGCGTGGCGCGTGGCGTCAGACCCGGGCAGGATCATGACCAGAGCGTCCGTCTCGGGCAACAGCTCCGCGAGCTTGTCCTCGCCGTAGACCTCGATCCCGTTGCGCACGCCGGCCCGGCGCGCGACGCCGCGGACCTGGGCGCCGAGGCCGGTCAGGTGCGGGGTGAGCGTTTTGGCGATGTTGCCGAAGCCCCAGATGACGACCCGGGCGTCGCGCAGGGTGGTGAAGCGGTCGCGGGGGCGGTCAGGCTGGGGTCCTCCGAGGTGGCCGGGCCATTGCGACCGCAGCTGGTAGTCGCGCATCTCGTAGAACCGTCGAGCGGCGTTGAGGAGGAGACCCAGGGCGTGCTCGGCCACGGTGTGGTCGTGGAGCCCGGATCCGGTGGTGACGGAGATTTTCGAGGCGTCGAAGCCGGCGCCGAGGACGTCGTTGGGACCTGCGGCGAGGGACTGGATCCAACGGAGGTTCTTCATTCGATTGGCGGCATCTTTGAGGTTGGATGCTGTGTTGGTCCATGTCACCAAGATCTCGGCGTCGATGTGCTCCTCGGGGATTGGCGTCTTGACGTCGTAGGGCTGAAGGGAGACGGAGAAGCCCTCGATGCGAGAAGCGTCGAACTTTAACGAGGTTGGGTACAGGAGCTTCATGATGTTCTGTGGTATCCTGGCGACCATTTGCTGCCTGAGCGGATTCTTGACGGTTGAAGGTTGGGGGAGAGCCGGGAAGCGGGATTTGTACTCAAAGTAGTCACCCCACCAGCTCTTGCGATATGCGTCACGAGTATCGTGTTAGGTAACATGCACTGTTAGATGGCGAATAAAGCCGCGCGAATTGACTCAATTGGGAGTACTTCTGAACGGGGAGAAGGCCGCGCAAAGCTGTCCATGCCGATGACCCCCGCGGGAGAGCTCCTCTCGTGTTTCCGTCCCGCGGGGGAGCGTCAGTGGGGGCGCCTTGGGGGGGGGTCCATGACGCTGTGCAAAGCCCACAGCGCCTAGAAGTGCGCTCCACTGAGTCGTCTCGAAACGTCGCTGTAAATGGGGAGCCATGGATCAGGCGTTGGAGCCCGTTATCCACCTTGGGCCTCGCAGTCGACAGGGACCCTCTGGGAAGTTCCGAGCTGCTATTCCCACTCATATCCGCCCCGTCTCAGGCCATTTTATTATCTTCGCAAGTTGTTCCCACGCCAGAATCCCCCGCCATGAACAGCCGCCAGAAACGAGTTGCCCGCGTCGCCCAGCGCAGAGCCCCAGTCGCTTGCGTCAACTGCAAGGAGAGGAAGCTCAAAGTAGGCATGCCGAGCTGATTTCGACGTTTAGGCTTTCGTTAATGGGCCAACGTAGTGCGACGACCAAGTCCCTTCCTGCGCCAATTGCCAGCGCCATGATCTTGGTGAGTGCCGCCACCACTGAGTGCAGTGTGGAGGAGGATCCCGCTAACGGTGCCGCTGTAGAATGCCTTGTGGAGGACGCCATCACGAAGCGACAGCTGCCGCGGAACTATCTCGAAAGCTTGGAGGAACGTGTCGAGCTTCTTAAGCGTCGTCTTCGGGAGAGTCAACAGGATGACTCGACTACCGCCGTGACGAGTCCACGCGAGGTGAGTATCGCGGGGGGGACCGATCCATCGAGTTCAACCAACCCTCGCGACCATGATGAAGGGGCCAGCGATTTGTCTGCCAGGGCTGGGTTACTGGGATTCAATGCAGCCGGAGCAGAACCGCATTATCTGGGTTCATCGAGCGCTTTTTCGTTTTCCAGGATTGTCCATTCGTGTGTTCGCCAGGCCGTCTTCACGAGACCCACGGAGGCATGGCGCTTCACCGACGATCAGTCCAATCCCTCTCCCTGTCCGCTGCCAGACTACAGCCTCGGCCTCCTGCTTAGCAATGCGTACTTTCAGCATATCCACCTTCAGTATCCGTTCTTGCATGAGCCGACTTTTCGAGATTGGGAGACGAGTCTCCATGGGTTATCCGCGACGGGGAATACACACAGCAATGATGCCCTCCCTCGGTTCTTTGTGAACATGGTAGGTATGCTGCTCTCTACGTCGCACGCGAGATGGCGAATAACAACTGTAGGTATACGCGGTGGGAGCGCTTCTTCTGTCGAACACTGGCGCATTGCCCCAGGTAAGTTGAAATGAAATCGTTCAACGAACGATGAACTATTAACCAGTACACAACCAGCAACTGTATGTCTCGGCACTCCAGCACATTGACGAAGTCCTCTCCCGCAGGAATCTCGAGGCCATTCAGGCGATATTATGCTGTGCCATGTATTCTCTCCGCTCGTCTACTGGCCCATCTATCTGGTAAGACCGTTCTCCCTCTCCCTTTATAAGATCCGTTTGCCAACGCAAAGTAGGCACCTCTCCGGGCTGGCTTTACGTCAATGCATCGAGCTAGGCTACCACCGTAGTGAAAAGCACTTCCGCGTCGTTATAGATCCTCTCCGACTAGAGCTGCGAAAGCGCATCTTTTGGTGTGTTTTCTCGATCGAGAGTGCCTCATCTCTTACGTTGGGGCGGCCACTGGGTCTTTCGCTCCAGGAAGTTGACGTCGAGGTGAGTTGCTGGATTCAAGGGGCGATGCCGCTTGCTCACAAAATGGACAGTTTCCGTTGGACATTGGCGACTCGTGTATTACTGAAGTTGAGATCTGTGGAACACCCCGAACCGGTCCCAGCGATCCTCCTACAACCATGTCTTCCGCAATACACGTTTTTCGCCTCCGATGCCTCTGGGCTCGTCTGCGCACCGCCCTGTACTCGGACGCTGCAACGAGTGGCCCTGGCGATGCCCCCTACGACGCTTCCATTGAACAGCTTCGCGCCGAGCTGATAAGCTGGATTGATACTGCCCCTCCAATCCCCCAACGAACAGGAGTTGCTTTGTCCGTCTTCCCGACTACAGACTGGTATCAAATGAGTTACAGCGAATCAATCATCTTGCTCTACCGGCGCCACTTAACCGACGGCAAAGGCGCATCGGACAGTGTTTTCATGGAGTGCGTCGAAGCCGCCCAGACCATCTGCCACGGCTGCAGGCGTCAATACATTGGCAAACCAATCAACTACACTTGGGGGACCCTCCACGTCTTGTTCACGGGTGGTTTGACATATCTGCACTGCCTATGGGCGTCTCCTGCTGTCCGCGCGGCCGTTCGCTACGACGACATCAGCAATTTCTTCACCATCTGCACGGTGCTGCTGGCCGTAATGGCTGAGCGCTGGGAGGGTGCGGCGCCATATCGAGACATGTTTGAGGCTCTGGGAAGTCGAGCTTTGACTATGGTCATAGATAAGAACGGCAAGCAGCCTATCCCACAGTCACCTTTACTACCGAGTGATGGACTGGATTTGGGAGACATGACACAATGGATGACTGAGATCACCGATATGAGTCTCCCGGAAGGATTCGACAGCCTCTTATCAGGGTTGATTGATGATTTCACGGCGTCAGATCAGAATGCAGGTAACCCTGATGATACATTGTCAGGTGAAGCGATGAGTAATCGGTTTACATAACCATGCACAATATAACCCTTCCGCGTGAAAATGCGAAGTTGCTTTTCGACATGAATCCTCATTTCGCTATACGAGGTTGCGGCGGCCATTCCAATAGCCTGTCAAGTTATTTCCTTACTCTCCAACTCCTTCTCATGGGTAATCCTAGAATCGTACAATTAGCCGATATTCAAGAAGGTAGAGATAATGTGCTTCTTACGTAGGGGTGCCCAAAGGCTCGCCGTCGCCAGACTCAACCCTGCCGACGAGCACCGGACCCTTCGAACGCTTATAAGCATTGAACCAGGGACCTCTGAACAAGGTCTCAATCTCCTCGACGCTCAGGCCGGCAACTTCAGGCACGACAAAGAAGACGTAGACGATTGCGATGAAGCACCAGGCCGCGAAGAAGATGAAGGCTCCCCAATTGTCCGTCTTTTCGAGCAGGGACGGGGTGCCGAATTGCATGGCGTAGATGAAGAGCCAGTGAAGTGTTTGAGCCATACATCCGCCAAAGCTGCGAATTCGGTTGGGCCATAGTTCGCCGCCGAAGATGTAGGGGAGGATAAAGAGTCCTGGAGAGCTAAGCATCACCGACGTTGGAGGTTTCGTTTACAGGCCGAGACTTACCGACAGCGTAGCCAAAGGCATGGATAAAAAGGGCGGCAATAGCAGCCTGGGATGCAGTATCAGACGCTGCTCTGTTTTGTTGCTGGTATTTGATGTAAATTCCGATGTAAAGGTGGGTGACCAACTGAAAGGAGGCTCCTATAAAAAGCGATTTCCGTCTGCCCAGAGCGTCGATGAAAAAGAAGGAAGCAATGATGAGAAAGAAGAACTTGGACAGACCATACATGCCGCTGAGGAATATTTTGTGAGCCGGACTCCCGCCCTCGCCCATGATTGTCAAGATGGGCACGAAGTAGGATGTAATCACATTCGCACCCGACAGCTGCGCGAGAGCAAACGAGATGAGACTTTGCTGGACGCGACGCAGATTGGACTTGACGGTGAATGTTTCTTTCATCACTCCTCGCAAGCCCGAGCCGCCGGGGCCTTCCAACGCCTTTGACTTTTCGATATCGATTTCGATGTCCTGGATTTCTTTCGTGATGCGAGGGTGATCAGCCGGTAGGCCACGCAGGTCACAGAGGGTGCGTAAAGCTTTGTCACGATGACCTCGCATGCACTGCCATCTTGGTGATTCGCAGAGAAAGAAGCTGGCAGCGATGCAAAACGCCATCAGGATGCAAGGCGCAAACCACACGGCCTGGTATTGCAGCTTGCTCGGAGGAACATGGAGGAAGATGCCATACGTGCAGAAGATGGACGTGAACAGGGCCGCACCCATGGTGATGCCGAACCAACCCGTCAGGAGGCCCCGGATCTCAGGAGGCGCGATCTCGACGATGGCCATGGGACCTACGACGGTGAGAGGGCCGATGCCGAGCCCTGCCACGAATCGAGCCCCGTATAGTCCCGCCAGGTTGGGCGCAAAGACGGCAACGAGTTGTCCGATGATCCATATGGCGAGGTAGAGGCGGTAAGACCAAAGACGGCCGATGCGGTCGTTGATGAAGAAAGACAGGGCCGCCCCTACCGCGTAGCCGATGTAAATGATCGAGATGAAGGTTCGGATCTGATCCGCGTTTGCGCCAGATGTGATGTCGAAATGTTGTTGGAAGCCGGGGAGGGAGGGTATGACGGAGGCTGAGCCTTGGTCCCAAGCTGAGAGAAGCAATCTGTTAGCAGCCATCACCAACAAAGCAGGATAGAGATGAAGACGGTGATTTAATCCCTAACGTTCGCGGCTGTGATTGCACTTGGGATATGATTTACTTACTGACTGGGATGGCGCTCGTCGCGTAGAGAAGGCACGAGAGCAGCAACTGGCGGTTGAAGATTACCTCCCGAGGCGCGCTACGAACGGCCTTGATGTAGTAGGCCAGTGTTGACCCAGCGAAAAGCTGCTTGAGACGCATTATTTTTTTTAAAGGAAGTCGACGCTGTAACAAGATTCATGCTACAACCTCGTTCAGCCGGTCAAACTCGTTGACGGCCTGTGGCCAATTTATCTGCAACTCTACAAGACCATATCGCGTAGCCAAGACGCAGTACCTCCCCTCCCCGCCAATCTGGTCAGATATAGTATGAACAGGGATGTTATCTGGGGGTATCTTGGGCCCCCGAATCTGGGGCAGATTCTTCGCGTCGGGAATTTCCCAAGCGTTTTCGTATTCAGCTTTTGTCGTCGCGATGCTGCATGTGTATCGAAGCAAATAAGCGGGCGAAGCCGAGCATCCAATGAACATCAATGCTGAAGATGGGATTTTCCGAGTAGCCAATCGGACGACGATGTCTATTCCACGAGGTGGGAATCTGGAATAGGGCTAGGGATTGGTCGATCAGCCTCGCCATCAGCGTGGTTGTTGGGCCATACTGCTTACAGCGTAGAGTGTTTGAGGCACCGACCAGCCGTGATGTGAGACAAAAAACGGCTTCTTGTAGACGAAAAGAAAAAAAGCAATGAACAAAGTGGCCTGAGATAGTTGAACAATAATGCGGGTAAGGGCACTACCGTCACTAGCATGATCTGGCAGAGCATACAAGATTTTGGCGGAATCTAGGATTCTAATATCATCCATCTAGTGCAATTAACCGTTGCTAGATTAGAGGTAATTGCTTGATGATGCCTAGGCACGAACTGAATTACGAAACGGATTATCAGAAACATTCACCAAACTCCTTTCTCTTAGTGGCA
>JAMYIC010001449.1:0-15500 GCA_024112705.1 Microcera coccophila
CCTCTAGGTACCTCCCTAGATTACAGGTACCTTACAGGGACCTACCGTACCTAGGTAGAAGGCCCTCCTGCCACGCCAGGAAGGCGCCGAAGGTTTTTAGAAGGTGCCCTCAGTGAGCCGTTTAATGACATGAAAGCGGGCCGTTCGCCAGTCTCCGCCTCCCTCTGGGCCAATGTTGAGGCTTCACTTTTCCACCTCCAAATGCACAAGGATCTAGAGAAAAAGAAAAAAAAAAAACACCCAAGACCGTCCTTTGGTAGATCCTGGATTCCGCTTGCATGATCGAGTCGAGCCATGGGAATGGCTTGAGTCCTCTTGGCCGCATTTGCTCTCCGACCTTGATCCTTGTAGGCGCTCGTGCCTACGTTGCCGTCGACACAGAAACTGCTCCTCAGCCTATTCTTCCACCAGCATGTCACCCGGACGCGGCGTGGTGCAGCCTCGAAGAAACATCAGGCTATTGGTGCTCTTTGCGAGAGCAGCTGTGTGCATTTCCCCGAACCACCGTCGTGTCAACCTTGACATTCAGCATGGTCAACGTGAACAACGTCAAGCATGAGGAACCACTTTCCGGCCGCGTTGACAGCTCGTGGGTCCCCACATTCGACGATCTTTGCAAGCTTCAATCCATGTCCCAATTGTCCATGGGATCCCTGACTTCAATTTTTTCTCTCTCTCGATCATCTGTCGGATTCGACTGCGTTGTTATCGGAACCGTGCTCAACACTACGGTCAGTCGGCAACCATCTGTCAAGTCCGAGCAGCCGTTCTCCTCATTCGCCCTGCTCGTCCCAGTGGCCCGTCGTTAGGTTATCGTGGGCGTATGCTACGCGATAGCGCATAGTAAGCGCGGCTTTTCAACTCGCCCACCTGGTGTCCATTCATAGTGGCAGAATGGACTTGCCAGGGTCCTTACAGAGCTTGAAACCGTTACGTCCAAGGTGTATGTCATCAAAACCCCCCCGATGCTCCGAGCTCCAACTCACCACTTACGTCGTCACTAGATGGAGTGACCGAACAGAGCAATGCGATAACTCAACGCTAGAGATAAAATCGAACCTCTGCAACTCGGATCAACAAGCGGTACGGCAAGTGTTTATCTGTTACAGATCCGAGTACGTACGATATGAACGTTGGATTTAAATTAATCCAGTCACGCACCAAAATAGCGGCTTTGCAAATCCTTTCTATTCCCGAGCACGACCCCTTCCCCACCTGATATTCCCTTTCTGTCAGATTTCATGTGCATCCGCTAGTGACGAGGATGATGTGACAAGCCCGAGGCAACGCCTTGAAGCGGGCGTGCTTGAATCCTTCGTCCAGCCTATTCTCGCGCTCGCCGGCAGAACGACAGTTGCCAGGCCGCTTCTGCCGATTTACGAGGTAACTCTAGATGACAGATGTAGCCTCCTCTTGACAGCCTAAACAGTGCTCAGACACCATCCACATCCCGAGATGCTACTTTTCCATTAGTCTTGCCTGTGCCGCGAAGCCGTCGATCTTATCCCCTGCGTCACCGCAAGAATCCAATATCTCTCGAAGCTCAACACATCAGCTCGACTTCCAGCTAGCTGAGCGCAGGTACAATGAGATCTCCTTTGAACAAGGGACTGAGCTGAGCTGAGCAAGTCTTCAACCCAATCTCAACTTCACAGGCAGGTATGCTGATGCCGGTATTCAAAGCCATAATTATACGGTGTGATGACCCTTGCAAAGGCACCAACTCTTCTCACACTGGTCGACCAGCCATCGGACTTCTTTAGGCATTTGTCCTAACTGTTTTATGAAAACGGTTGCATTGACACCCACACATCAGGTGATAAAGCTTCGAATAGCGGATCCGCGGTATTATGCCACCTGCCAGCCCTGGTCAGTTCGGGGCTGTCTAGGACATCTCATGCTACAGTGTTGAGGCGTGATCCCAGTCCTAGATCGCGAAGAGCCTGCAGCCGAGATTTATCTGAATTGGCATCTCGTCGGCATAGCCTGCAGTCAAATCAGCACGTTGGGAGCCCCCCTAAAAGCGAACCGATCGGGCTACGGCACCTATTATGATACGATTCGCTGTTCCCAAATTCTAGCTGGCCGTCGAATGGCGCCCTGTTTACAACCTCTTGCTCTGACGACACAAGGTGCTTCGACCTGCCAGATCACTCAAGGCGAATCGGACCCACGCCCTCCCATAGGGCCGGCATCAGCGAGTCGTGGAGAAATCTCGGGCATCTTAGGCATTGACGATGCGGTCCATCTGGCTTGGGAAATTGGCGAACCAGCTTTGATTGCGCACCACCATTTCAAGGAAACGGACAAGGAGTTTAACAAGCAAACGCTGGGATTTGTCTACTTCGGTGGGGCGGGAGCCTTGACAAGACTATTGCCTGATCTCAGGCCGACTCGCACTAGTTCGATCCTGCCGTCCCGCGGTCGCCCTGATTCCACGTCAATTTAACATCCAGAACCTGTCTCTGGCGCCTATATTCGAAAAGCATCTAGATCGAGCTGTCACCAACGCGGCCACCATGTGAATAGACGTTCTAGATGCCTCCGACCTTCGGGTGGCTCGATCTGGCGCGATTTTCCAGCGATTTCCGGCTAGTCGTTTCAAGATTCACATCAACCTACCCACTTCTGCAAGCTGACTTTGCAGGAAACAGGTGGGAAAAAAAACTTCAGATCTGTGGGACTTGCCTAGTTGCGGTAGTCTCGATCTCGTATCATCAAGATAAAGTTATGATCGCAATGATGTCAGTTTCTGTCAAACAGCACTGCCATGCGACGGCAGGCCCCTTTGATGCTTCATCTCTCATCAACCTTCCTCTCCTGGCTAATGCCAGCCGGGTGTCTGTTTCAGCTCATTTACGAGGACGACGGAAGAGCACTATTTTATCCGAGTGTAACGCAATGGCTTGTCACATCTCGCATCTATCTACAAGGGAATAGATCAAGCGGCCACGGACTTTTACCTCCCGCCTCGATTCCAAGAACCCGGGCCAAGTCTAACGCGCGCGCACTTGTGACTCGGCATCTAAGGAATTCACGGTGGACACAGCGATGTGATAGGAAGTGCAATGTTGTTGGCTCATTCCTCGAAGGAGGCCTCAAGATGCACGATGCAAGCACATGTCATCAAATTCTGGGCCGCGATCCAACAGCCATTTCCAGACCCTTCCCTTCTGACACGTCGGGTGGTGGCCTGGCTTACGGAATGCACATAGCGGCATGGCGCTCCATGCAAAGCAACTCGAATCATCGACCCACACTTCACTTCTACCTTGCACCCTATTCAAGGCCTCAGGGTAGGAGGTTACGCGAGTCTCGCAATGGTGGCCTACGCGGCCTGCCCAAAAGGAGGTCAGCGGCCGGAGTGTGTGCCTCCAGGCTCGATCAGTCTCTTGTCCCAGTCCTCGTATGGACACGTCGGAGGGTGCCCCAAACCCGGAGGAGCGGCATGCGACAGCCCACCCGCGATTCTCGGGATTGGGTT
The DNA here is from genome assembly GCA_024112705.1 of Microcera coccophila. NCBI lineage: Eukaryota > Fungi > Ascomycota > Sordariomycetes > Hypocreales > Nectriaceae > Microcera > Microcera coccophila. The sequence continues at coordinate 3,485 of JAMYIC010001449.1, forward strand.
TATCGGGATATCGAACGGCACCGCCGGGGAGCGGGTTAGATGTGGACTCTGGAGTGTCACTACGAAGTCAAGCGCCACGATACTCAACAGCATCCCCTGGTGGTGGAGAACCGACGCCGGGTTCATCGAGATCTAGAGCCACATCCCAGCGCTGACGACGTGGCCAGGCGAACAACTGAGGCAAGCCCAGTCCTAAGCGGCTGAGCACATACGATCTTTGGGTGGGAAAGATTGCTCCGCCTACTAGCTAGCTAATCGAACTAGTACTAGGCTCCGAGTTCGGGCGTGGCTCGCCAAATTTCGGTTCACAGTCGCTACGTCCTCAGTCTCAACCCGTCGTCTCAGCCTTACCAACCGATGTGCGCCGCTAACTACCGGTATGCGCGATATGCGGTTGCCGTGCTGGTAGGCACGAAATGCTGGTTACTTGTCGAGCGGCTGCCCCTGAAGCGGCATGCACCCAATCAAGCTCGATGAGCTGGCGTGATATGTCATACGATGGATGACCTCGGCTTCTCCTCAGACGTCTTTCCTGCACTGGCTACGTTTGTCCGTCACTGTTTGATTTGACCATGTTGAAGACCGGGTCGCTGCCGACCTTTTCGTGCTAGAATCAACTTCGATTCGCCTGTGGAAGATGTCGGAAAGGTTCAAGGATCTCTGACGAGAAGAGATTCAGGAGAGGGAATCTCCACGCGGCTGACAGGCTGATGACCAGGCTGTGCTGAACAATGCCGTCCGGATGGCGTCTGACCCAACAACGTTCAAGCAGTATCCACTCAATTGCCAGCCATCTAATCTCATCGTATCGCATCGCATCTCATCAACATCTTACGGGGACCCATGTCGGGCGCTCGCGCCTTCGCTAGGACGTCCTGACTTGCAACCGCGCCCAATCGCCTCGTTCCGCTCCCCAGCTTTTGCTACGTCAAGCTACCTTTGGAGCAATGTTGTTCACATGGAGCAGATCCGAAACCCTACAGATAACCGACATTGCATCTCGTGTCGTGTGCGGGGAGTCACTACTGGTGCAACGATGGCTGTTACTTACCACAAGTCATTGCAAGCGGCCAAGGGATAGCTGCGTTGAACTATGAAATTGAGGATAGGTGTGGGTCCCACATTTAGCTGGGAAGGCGTCCAGAGAAACCACATGGTCTTGTCGTCAAAGGGTGAGACATGGCATGCTCTGATACTTTTTTTGCTTTTTCTTTCTTTAGGCGACCTTCAGCAGGGCCGAGATAGGCTGGATGGGTTTAGTTTCGACGGATCTCGTCCGTTTGGGAAGCAAAGCAACCCTGTTACCGTTCGGCTTTTCCTTCTTACCCCTGATGCAGATCTTCAGCCCTTGCGCCGTCCTGAACGGACTCTCGTTAAACCACTTTTACTCATAGCTCATGATCGTCCGCCCTCATGACCTTCCTCCCTGTCACTTCCTCCCCCATCTTACGCTTCAAATGGGCGATGATTCTCTCATATCGTCCCACCACTGCTTTAGCGCCAGCTAGCTCAATGTCGTTTACATCTCATCCTATTTTGTGCTCAGCGGCGTCAAAGAAGCCAAGAAGCCAGGTCCCAGTCTAGACCACATTAACTAGCGATCGCTATCTGGCAACCGCTTCCAACATCGGCGTCCGAGAGTTTTCAGCTCGTCTAACCCGTTCTAGGATCCGTGCGGGAGCGCCTCTCTGTCATCAGTGGAGATGGAATCGCCTCCGCGAGCTGCCCAAGTTAGTCTCTCATAGCTGGCGGCGATACACCGACGAAACCGACGGAGACGTGCAAAGGATCTATAGATGTTAAGGTGGGCCAGATTGGGCAATATCCCACGGTCGCAGGAGTCGTCCGTCTCCCTTGCTTTCCGCGCCACCTAACGATGAGGCCAAAATAGCACCAGGGTAGGACCCCAGGGTCGCTCGTTTCTTCATCACTCACCCTTAGCGTCGATGATCTACACACTTGGATCTCCATTGAAGCCCAAGATTTGCCACTCTTCATCCAACCGACTTGCTTCCGTCTGCGCCACCGCAATTGGAGGTGGTAAGACTATCGAGAAACGGCTGATGAAGGCATTACGGGATGAGCGGGTAACGCGATGGAAAACCAGAACACCAGTAGCAATGGCTTTTCCCTGTCTGCCAGTGGGGGGTGTGCTTCGTGATGCGAAGATGTTACCATGTGAGGGGACCATGTTCCTTTGCCCAATGACGATGAACCATCTATCTGTCGGCAGTGACCCCGGCCAGGCTCCGAGATCAGACCATGTTCAGCGACATGCACAGCACATCCATGCCAGGGCTTACGGTGGTTGGAAGGGCATACCGGTTTTGTGTATTGACCGCTAGACTTGATTGACCCTTGGAGAAGTCGTCTCCGTCCTCGACGAATGGCTGTGGGTGTGCTCGATGATCATCCGAGACAGTGGTAGCAGAAGGCGGGATGGATAACGAAATTGCATCCGGAGTTGCGGGTTTTCGCTTCGCGAATCTGCAGCAAAAAAAAAAAAAGACACCATCAACAATAGCCGAGATCCTAGTTCCTCGCTGCTCTCCACTCTCCCTTTTTTTTCCCCTCGATTTGAGCTCATCTTGGCGATGAGCTTACACCCCTAACGGCATAGTACATGTTTCTTGCGCGCTGTGCGGATGCCTTGACGCTCGATGCGGCCAGCCCAAAGGAGAGTCTCGTCATGTCTCTCCCGGGCCGACACTGAATTAATACGGAATTACGAAAGATCGGGGCTTAGACTTTCGGGCGATATGCCTGTCTGGATACCTACCCGATACATGTACTGTACTATGTATGCAAGATCTGTCTGTCTTATGGGCAGTGCGGTGGGTGGGTGGTGCGCGGATGGTGGTGCATAGACACGTGTTTGCCGGCCTGTGGTGCTCGTGTAGTTCATCGAGATGCCTGTTCAGCCAATTTGTGATTTGCATCTTTAGGGTTTGACGAACAGCCCGGTGCTCAAGGGGATCCTGGCTCCTTGCGCAGGGAACCTTGACGAAGTGCCTCGTGATATGTTAATTGGGTGTCTGATGGGGTAGTTGGTGAGGGAGACGCTCCGGAGGTTTTGCTTGGTTCGGCATCATGGTCTAGGGTAGGCATGGATGACTGAGAGTCTCTAGATGCGACACTGGGGGGAAGTTTACTGTCGTCTAATATCAATATTTCATTCACCACTTCCGGGTGTTTGGGGAAGCTTGGTGTAATCTAAGATGTCCGGTATAAGAGCCACTGAAGTGTGTGTTGTTCATTCGGTGTTCGAGTGTCAGCATCGTGGTGCAGCTCATTCGAGACAACATCGCCTCACGAGACAGCCCAGCGACTTATATGCAGCAAAGAGACAGACATACCCTAAAAGTTTGGAGACCAAGCTCACGACGATGACTTGTTGAAGCTGAATCAGACAAGTTGGCGAAGAGAATCCCTTTGACTAGTTCAAGAGAGAAACGAGGGCCTGCCCTAGGAACATGCGTGTGTACGATATGGCTGCGTCAGGGTTCGCAAGTTCACTGACCGAAGTTTGATACATGTAAGAGATATCTCATCTCCATCTATGCTACAACAAAACATGAGTTATTGAGGCCTACAGAAACGAACATCTTGACACATTTCCGGCGACCCTCTCCTTCCCCTCTGTTCTTCTCCTGTTGTCGCCGAGGCCAAAGAGTTCTTGAATTGTTTTCATCTCGTTGCCACAGGATTAAAGAACCATATGGTCCGTAGTTTCAATGACATCAAGGCAGTATTGATCTTCGTTCCCCAGAAAACTATCATATGAAATCACTCATGCAATATCCCACCCCTCCTCTCACAATATCACTCAGAATCTACCTCTCCGATAGCTTTCTCGTTTTTCATCGTCCCTCCAATACTGGCAATCGGACCACTGCTCCTGGTGGCGGGTCCTCCCAAGCCCATCTGAGCTGGAATGCCGGCACCAGGACTACCTACCCTCAGGCTTTCCCGCGCTGATAGATTGCTGGTCTGGGAGTGGGAGCTTGGCCTCAGCCTCGGGGAGCTTCTGGCCCTTTAATCGAGGCATGATGTCCCAGTGAGAACGTAGGCGTAGGGGTTTTTTTTTTCTTTCTTTTTTTTTTGAGGATCGAGGTCTGGGATATGCCCCAGGTGCTGGCTGTGTGATGGGGAGATATAGGAGGGCCGATTCGACATAACAACCGAGGTTGAGCGTCGCCCTCGGCGTTTTGGGTTTCTTGAAAAGAATACACTGCTTCGAATACGAATTTTTTTTTCTTTCAAACCCTCGATCCATCACGATTCGTGGCTATCCTAACACTTGGGTACGCTGTCCCCCTTTATCGCTCCAACGTCAGTGACGTTAAAAGAGCTTCATGCTTTTCTGCTGGATGACAACTCATCTCACATCAAGTTTTGCTATTTCCTGCGACACGAGGGTTTGTTCGAGAAGTTTCCATGCCATGGTATCATTGATATAGTGCAGCCAAATTGTGCTGAGCCCGGAGCGAGCCTCCGACTCCCTCGAGGGTTTGTGGTGATACCGACTTATGGAATCTAGGTATCGAGGTGCTAGAATGAAAGAGTCTCACGCCGAAAAACGCCTGAGCAAACACGTCAAGTCGGCCGTTTTCCAACCGTATGGATACCTTCGCTAAGATCGCCTTGCCAATACCCGAAAATCAACAATATTCTTCAACCATCCATCATGCGGCTCTCCTATCTGTTTCTGCCGATGTTGGCTTCTCCCTAGCATCTGGATTCAGGTAGTCCGCATCTTCTGCTGCTTCGTATTCGCCGATCAGGTCCGCGACCACTTGTCTTGCTTCATCAAACTCGTTCAAGTTCTCTGCGAACGGTGCGGTTTTCTTGTAGCTTTCTATGAATGCGTTGCGCTTGCGCATGCCGTCGTATTGCCGGAGAATCCTCTTGAAGAGCTGTACATGTAGACGTCAGCGAGCGCAATATGGTTCAAGGCGGAGTGTAGTAGGGAGGGGCTTACAGTCGCGATGCTGGTATGATTCGCCAGCATGAGCCCGCTTACGCGATGGCTCATAGGAATGTACGGGCTCCTCTTGGTCAAAGCAACTTGGATACTCGCAGGGCCCCACGGAATAAACGTCGCCAACCGTCTCTCACGAATACGCAACAAGCTCTTATGCACATCCGTTGGATCCACCTCGCCCTGGATGACGTTCAAGATGGAGATGTAGCAGCTCCTCTTGCCTGGAACCGTCGAAACCATTCGATTCTTTGGCTGTAGAAGTCGCCGCATGACATCTAAGACCGTCGTCTTGCGCACGGTCTTGGCTTGCTCGACCTGATCACCGGTGAAGGGTGTGTAGGAGGTCATGAGGAAGTGGCATCGGGGCGTGGGGATGAGTGAGGCGAGGATGCTGACGAGGTCGTTGTGCATATAGCCGGGGTACCGTAGAGTGGTTGTGCTTGCGGACATGACCGTTGCGACCTGGCAAGTCAGTCATCTCCTCTCGTGAACAGCAGACGTCTTATTTCTGACTTACGAGTTGGTTTGTTTGCTGGAATGATGGCTCTTGCACATGGAGTCTGTCAGCCGCAATGTGTGATAGCGCACCGTTGTCTAGAACAACCACTGAATCAGCGTTCTGCGTCAAGCGACGAAGAGAGAGAATGCTGTTATATGGATGAACGATTACATCATCCGCGTTTATCGTGTCCGGAAAGACGGAGTATGTCTGGATAATCTTCTTGGGAAACCTGTCGTTGAGTCTCTCTAGCAGAAACGAGCCCAGCCCTGATCCGGTACCGCCAGCGATCGAGTGTAGCATCATGAAACCCTTAAAGTCCGTTAGGATTTCGCAGATGCTGTTCGGAATACCAAGCTCTTACCTCGAGGGAATCACTTCCATCTGCCTCCCGGTCAATCATTTCCATGATATCCTCATACACCGCCTCGCCACTCTGGTACCCATCGCCCCAGTTGTTTGCTGCGCCCACACCATTCTTGCCAACGTAGAAGTTCTCCGGGTTGTAAATGTTCTTGTACGGGCCGGTCTGAATGGTATTGAGAACCTGTTCTGACACTCAGCAAATGCTACCGCCATATTCCAACATTGCAGGTGTATTTTCTGTCTTCTAAGGCGCGGAGAAAGGAGTGGCCAACGTACCCTGGGCTCCAAATCGATTAGAATCGCTCGAGGAATATATCGCGTATCGTCGCTCTGGTAATAAAACACGTCCTTTCGATCGCCGCCCTCTGTCGCAAAGTCCTCTAGGTTTCCATCTTGGTTGATGCCATGTTCCTGGCAGAGCTGCTGCCAAAACTGACTTCCAACTGTGCATCAACGTTAACGTACCGTCACATTTCTTGTATGAGCCGTTCGACGCTTTGTAGCTTGCCCGTCGCTGGAGTGGGTGGGTAGGTGGGTGGAAGAGGGGGACACTAACTGCTGTTACCGCACTGTCCGGCCTGAATCGTGATGATTTCCCTTGGAAGAGGTCAGAGAGTCATGCGTTTTGCATCAAATAGACGAGGTAATTACCTGGGCATCTTGATCGGTTAGGCTCCGGGGGTGCGCTAGTGGTGGTTTGTTCAAGGGAAGCAGTCTTGAAGTCGGTTGCGATAGGTTCTCCCAAGGTAGCTCGATCGACGCGACGCGTTGGGCTGCCCCTCAGGCCCCACGTCTCGCTCTATGTTTTTTCTTCGCATGGCTGAAACGCGGATCGAACTCATGCTCTTTCTGCTCTCTCCCAACATAAGCTACACAGTAACAATAACACAGTAGGACACCACCAACTCGACTGGGTACGCGATATTCTCTTCAATCAACATCGCCAAAATTGACAGCGTCAGTCGGATTTCGTGGTAATGGGAATGAACATCTCCTTCGTGCATTATGGTACAAATTTATTTCACTTCTCCTCCAACTCGGAACTGCTGCTGATCATGTTTGCTCCATACAGTTCTATCGGCACGAGGACACCTTCACCCTGGATAACTTTTGATTCCTCAGATAAACAATCTCTGTTTCTTCAAGTCCTCCCAGAATTTCAGCAATACTCCATAAAAGTGCCACAACTCGCATATTTCTTCAACGCCTATGATGCTCCCCGAAGAAAAAAAAAACCCCCCGTTACCTTTCTATGTGCACATACACCGAGAAGTGTATCTAATATACCCCTCGCCTCCGCATTACTTCTTGTTTAAGCCCTTGTGTTCCTCAAGCTTGCCTGCTAGCTCCTTTGCCAAGTCCTTCGTCTTGACTTGGATCATCCAAGTCTCCAGTCCATTTCCGTTCTCGTTTGACGTAGTCAGCTTGACGTACTTGGCATCTGACTTATACGACAAATCTGGTAGGACCGTACGATTCATCGCAACGTGGCCTCTTGGCTCCGCCCTCAACAGCAGGCGAACATTTCCCGTCTCCTTGTGCTTCAGCAAGCGTAAAGGTCCTACACCCTGCGTTGACCATGGGCTCTTCGACCTGGGCTTCTCCTCGCCATCCGACTTCTCCCCGACTGGGTCAAACTTCAGGACCTTCGACCGAACCTCGTATAGAATGTCTTCGTCCGGCTCTGATGCCTCTGTCAAGTTGATTTGCTCGTGCTTCTCGCCCTCTTCGGTGTCACCACCACCAGCTGCCCCTTCGGCCTGGATGGATGGTTCCGGGGTCCCGCCAGCTGGCGTAGTGGCCAAACTGGAGCCTCCTCCAAGTGTAAACGGAGTGTCTAGACCCGTCGCTTTAGCGGACGAATCTTCCGGTGCGAAAAAGAAGACTTACTGGTCCCGGTGGTAGAGGCCCCACCAGCTGGCGGATGGAGGCCACCGAAGGCGGGAGCACTGGATCCAAAAATGGGACCTGAGCCTTGCGGGGGTTGCGGCGAGGCCGCCGTGAAATTGAACCCCGGAGCTCCGCCGGCGCCGGGCGCACCGGGGAACATGGGTGTAGAGTTATTGGTGGTAGAGCCGGCTCCAAAAGCCGGAGCCGCCGCGCCTCCACTTGCACCACCGAACTGGAACGGAGACGCGCTACTGGTGGACGTTGCTGTGTTCCCGCCAAAGTTGAATGTTTGCGCGACTGAATTGTCTCCGGCATTTCCAGACGCGAAGGGGTTGCTGAACGAGGTTCCAGCTGAGGCGCCGCCAAAGCTGAAACCAAACCCTCCAGGAGCTGGGCTGGAAGAAGCACCTGCTCCAAAGCTTGAAGTCGCGTTGTTTGTGCCATTGGTAGAAGTTGAAGCGGCTGCTCCGAAGGCAGGTGCCGAGGAAGCCGGAGTGCTATTCTGTACACCAAAGTTGAAGATGGGCGTGACGGAAGCAGCGCCATTGAAGGGCTTCTTAGCAGGGGAAGGGTTATCTTGCTTCATCGGACTACCGTTGAACAGGGAGCCGGGGTTCGTGCTAGAAGAAGGAGACTTTGGCGTGCTGAAGATAGGCTTTGACGTAGCCTCGTTGGGCTTGTCGCTGCCGGAAGAAGCTACTCCGAAGTTGAAAATAGGGGCAGCAGCAGGAGCAGCATTTGTTTTGGAAGCAGTAGAAGCATCTCCGCCAGAGCTGGGAGTGTCAAACAACAAAGGCTTAGCTGAGGCAGCTGATGAGGCACCACCAAAGATGTTGCTCGCGTTTCCAGCAGGCTTGGTCCCAAAATGGGAGGTTGAGCTGGCGCTTCCAGCGCCGAACATTGCGGTAGCAGGCTTGGGAACTTCAGCGGGGGCCGGTTTTTCTTTCTCCGTCTCCGCAGAGTTTGCCCCGAAAAGGGTACTGGATGACATGACGGAGGTAGGAGGAGCGGCAGCAGCATCCACAGGCCTGGTCGCAGTGCCGAATATGTTTGTAGCTGAAGATGTAGCAGGTTTGTCATCAGCCTTGGCAGTGGCCCCAAATAGAGTTGAGGCGGGCTTGGTAGGCTCGGGTGCCTTGGGGTTGTCGGCTGGCTTGGTTTGGAAGAGGGACGATGACCCAAAGCCGAGCTGAGCCGCCGGCGCCTTGGACTCAAAGAGAGATTTCTTGGGGGCTTGTGAGTCGTTCTCCTTGTCAGATTCACCGCCCGTTTTGTCCGTCTCTTCGGGAGCTGGAGTTGCTGCCTTCTCCTCAACATGCTTAGCTTGATTGGGAGCTCCAAACATGGCGGGAGCGGCGGTGCTCTTGGGTGCAAACGTGGAGCCCGTCGATGCGGAGGTTGTAGAGTTACCAAATGCCAAACTGGCTTGGGTTGTTGAAGCGGGCGGCGCAAACTTGAGAGGAGTCGTGGCAGGATTCCAGGTTTGATCCGCGGGAGCAGCAGGCTTCTCAGTAGCGGGTGTCCCAGGAACAGCAGTCTCAGAAACAGGTGTCTCGGCCTGCTCCTCGACACGCACTGGTTGTCCATCAGTGCCCTTGGTAACGCGTTCAAACAGACTTCGACCAGGTGTACTCTCCCTTGTTCCAGGGGCGCTAGAGCCATCGACTGCTAGGCTACTTGATGGGAGTGCGGTCCGTCCGAACGAGCTGGATTCGACTTGCGAAGCTGTCTCAGTGCCACTAGCAGCACTTGGCTCGTCGCTTTGCCCGGCTTCTTGGCTCTCTTCGGGCTCAGAATCAGTCGAGCTCTCAGCGTCGGCCTCGACGCCGCTGTTCTTAGCAGAGCTGGCATCAGAAATGTACCCAAAGATGTTGCTGGATCCAGAGGAAGCATTGCCGGGCTTAAGATTCTGGAAGACGGATCGAGCCAAGCCACCATTGGCCTTGGAAACAAAGGGGTTCGGCTTGGGAGTAGTGCTCTCCTCGACAAGCTTGGTGAAAGCCTTCATGGGGCTGCCGGCAGGCGTTGTGGTAGATTTGTTGGCAATCTTCTCGAACAGCGACTTGGCAGCAGAGGAAGTAGATTTTTGCATCTTTGAGGGCTGAGATTCCGACTCGTCGCTAACAGAGGCCTTCCTCTTATTCTTACTCGGGGCAGGCGTGGGTGCGAGGGCCTCTTCTTCATCGTTCTCATCCCTTGCAGTAACACGTCGCTTGTTCAGGTTGGCCGGAGCACTGGCCGGAGCAGTGTCCTTGGAGATATCGCTCTCGGCCTTGCGCTTCTTGGAAGCCAGCGGCTTGGAAGGAGTGGGCTCAGCCTCCTCTTCCGGCTCTGGTAGGCCATGTTCACGTCGCCATCGTTTGAGAACTTCCTTGGATGGCTTGACGTTCTGGAACTCATAGAGGCCATATCGCAAAAGGATGATGCTCCGACTCTTCTCAAACTCCTTTGCAAAGTTGACTACATTCAACTTCCAATCTTTCTTGGCAAAAATCTCGTTCGCGGCGTACTTGAGTCGTCGGAGGTCGAGAATGCAGAAAAATTGCCTCCGTTGCTCGTCGTCGAACTCGGTAGGGCACAAGTGAGCCAGGAACTGGTCGGCATAGATGGAGCCTTTTGTGTTCCACCCTTTCGGGATTTTCTTGGTAAGGACCTCACCGGAAAGCTCTGGATCTGGGTCTTCGATTCGCATGGAAAATAGCTCCTTGGAGGTGGCCCTCGCAGCCATTCCTCTTGGGGTGGCCTGAATGGTTGATTCTCGATAGACCCGTGAGGGCTCTGGGGTAGCGCCAGGCGCAAAGACCTTCTTAGGCGTGTTCTGAGGCAGGTTCAAGCTCGGAGAGAAGGACATGGTGGGCGGGCTATCGCTAATGGTAGACGCTTTGAAGATGTTGCGAGCCGTGGCAATGGAGCTCCTGTTGAGGCTGCTTGTCGGGATCTCATCGCGAGTATTCAACAGCTTCCGCGATGGCGCGGACTGAGGAGTTCCTAAGCGCTTAGAGCCATATGGGGACGCAACGTAGGCACGCTTCGCGAAGGGCAACGGCGGAAAGGGTCGGGGTGTGCCCCGAGGGGCATCTTGGGCATCATTATCGCCCGGAATAGAAAAGGTGACCATCTCGAGTGACGGCAGATGGATGACAGGAATCGAAGAGAGATCAAGATGAAGGGAAAAAAACGGTAGTTGAGATGGAGTGTCGCGTAGGGCGATGAGGTGGGAAGGAGTGTAGACGAAGGAGAAATATAGCTGGAGTAGCTGCGCGTAGACGTTCAAGGCCAATCGTCAATCCACTACTGAAGCTGCTCGAGACGGTGGGCGATGCAGCGGTGTTAAGAGAGCCGTCGCATTCGGCCTGGTCGCCCTGGGATACGGCAAGAAAATGCGAGAAAGGCGAATGAATGGTGTTTTGGTGTGGGAGTGGATGTACTGGGCTCGCTGGCTGGGGCGGCTGACGGACGGGCTCTTTCAGAAAAAAAAAAGCACAAGGGGCAGCCGTACCTACTGGTGTGGGCCCACTTTTCCCGCTTTCACCACCGCGTGTGCCGTCCTCAGGCACCAAGACAGCTTCTGCTGCATCTTCTAGCCGCTTCTGACACTGCTTGCGTCCGCCGTGGCTTGCGTGCGTACCATTCACACGCGAAAATCAGGGCATTGGCCTCAACGTGCATCAAAGAAATGCGTCAGCCAACCGGCTTTGCGGAGTGAACGCGAAGTCACGAGACCATGCTCGCGCCTGAGGAGGCCAGAACGACGCCACGAGGTGCTCAGTGCGGATTGCGCCGACGCCATGATCAACGGTATCCCTGGATAATATCCTCATCGGATATGAACTAAATTAAGCCTCTTTGAACCCTCTTCCCTCGCAACTTCTACAACTCCGACGCCTCCTTCACCCCTCTGTTCCGTCTTCTTGACGATTTCAACAGCTACTCTCGTCAGGGACAGAACTGCCGCAAGGCCTGCGTACCGGCCTGGCAGCCTAAGTTTAATGCCCGCGAGACTCACAACGCCTATGAACTTCATGGCGAGCTCCCGGGTATCAACAAGGTTTCATGGTCGTTGGTTTTAGGCCCCATGTTCTTTATTTACTGTCTTGAACAACGAACTAGGTCCTATGCCAACGACTGAAATCCTTGTCCTTTGGGAACGCAAAGCTGAAGGGTCTCTTTTGCCTCCGGCGGCCCTGCCGGGGGCCCTCCTCGCCTTCGGCTCGAGCTCCAGAGTAACAGTCTAGGCTAGCTAGTCCTTTACTACCCTTTTTGCTACTTTTTTTTTT
>JAMYIC010001454.1:0-15727 GCA_024112705.1 Microcera coccophila
TATCAATCTGGTATCAATTTCTTGGCCACCAGTGCAGCTATGTCTTTGACGATCATCTTTTCAGGAATTTTGGTACGACTTCTTCCCTCTGGCCATCTAGCCCCCGCCCTTAACCTGACGGTCGAATAAGAGCCGACTCCAACGGTCACGAGCTCCAACCCGAGGTTAGCTAAAGACCAAAATAAAGTCGATGGATGAGGCTTGTCTCAGGGGCCACACCTAGGTCCTGGATCTTGTTCTTGGGCGGCTCGTCACGACGCGAGGCCGAGGAATGGGTTATGAGAGACAAACTTTGGGACTATCCAATTTTCATGCATAAAGGAACACCGTCGGCGTCTAAGTGGCATTATGCCAACTCTTCGATCACTCTCGATCTAGTTGTTGAGTTCGATGTTTGGGTCATGCGGTCGACTTTCTGGGGGGCCTTCCTGCCTTAAAGGCTAGCAATTTCAGCCATGGAAGAGACGCTAGCCAGGAAGAGCAACGGGAGGGAGGTCTCACGCAGGGCCCGGCTCCCGACGACTTGGGATGCTATGTATGCAGGTCCTGACGCGGCAGGCCAGGCTCTAGAGAAGAATAGCGGCAAAGCCTCGCCTCACGGCCAGCAATCAACGCGCGTGGATGAGCATCGAGTTCTTGCGTCTTCTTCGAAGCTGCGACTTCCTGGAGGTAAACCGACATGATCGACCGCGACAGCGAAGCTGTCAGCAGACTGAGGTTGAGCACTCGGATCAAGGGTGGGCCAAAGTTACTTTTCTCCCCCTCCTTCAGTACGGAGAACTGACCAAGAAAGGCTGTCTAGGGGGGGGCCAGAAAGAGAAAATGGGTGTGGGCTTCATTTCCACCGACATCATCGCCGGGCTCGATTGAGCTGCTGAATCTGGGACCGCTTAAACCCCTTCGCGTCCTTCTGGAACCGTTGGAATGCAGCTCTAGAAGATCAACCCCAATAAGTGGCGGTTGACTCCCGAAGACCAATGGAACACGTGAAACTCTTTTTATAGGATTCCGATTACATGTTTATTGTTCTGTTACATTGCACATAGCATGTCATGCCATGTCAATGGGCGCCTTGAGGAGTGCTCCTGGATCCCCGACAGCAGAAACTGAAACGTGCATGTTGGCTCACCTGTCGCGTCTCTTTGCTTGACGACGACGGTCAACTTCAGCGCCTGAACGGACTGCATGAGAGATGAACCTGAAATTGATTCTTAGTGGAGAGGTGACGCCTCTTCCAGCTGAGCCCCCACCCCCTCTAACGGTTCCGGAACTTCAGCGGGTCGAGGTGCCATAGGTTGGGGAGAGGGCCGCCAAATTTCCAGTCGGGGATGCTCACAGCATAACGCGATTCTTGCGCCATTTCACGCATATTTTGTCGATGCTTTTATTCTTCGCTACAACCATCCCTTAAGTTCCCTTATCACGCTTACCAATTGTCTCTCTCTACAGAGCGTTTTGCGAAATCTTTGATTCACCGCCCAACCTGCCCAGTCTTTGCCGTTCAATCCAGCTCAGCCTCGGCTTCACAGTTATCCCTCAACTCGCGTGATGCTGCTGCTGCCCTAAATGGATTCGTCCCCGCCTTAACAGAATACGTTGATATCCCAAGGGAGAAAGACACAGTCACTCGTTCTGATACTGAGGCATTGACCGGCAAGAAAGGGGCCACTTAGTGCTGCCCTCGTCGCCAGGTCCATCGCCCACACTCGTTTATCACTTCCTTTTATTTTGGCATCATCACAGGCTGCCCATCCAGGCCTCGAGCTCCGTTCGGGTTTCAGCCGCTTGTTCTAGTGGCCATCAATTGAGGCCAAAGCTTTTCGCCATTCGCTTTCACTGCAATTTCAATTTCAAGATTCTCGTTGGGGAATTCATTTATCTTTTTTTTTTTTCTTTTTCCTGCATTTTTTTTGCATTCCTGCATCCCTCGTCCTTTCTCGATTCGAATTCTGGGTCGGGCCCAACGTTTTTCCATCGTGGCTCGCCGGGACTGGGTCGCCGCTTTCTCCAGGCCTTTCCTAAGGTCCTCAGCTGTCTGGGAACCCAAGACGTCCATGTCAAAGACGACCACGTTCAAATTCAGGCACGTATCAACTAAGACCAAGAGAAATCGCTCCGCCATGTCCAACTCCAACTCTCCGCAATCGTCGCCCTCGACCAGTTACCTGGAGCAGACCGTCTCGCTCCTAGGTTCCGTTGCCGGTTACATGCGTCTCCCCGCTCTTGCTTCAACCGTACGTTGCCTCTCTTAAGTCTCTATGCGTATACTTGTGTCGAGATCTACGCCTCCGCGCTCGCATAGAAATATCCGCACAGGACACAGACCTGCATTTAGGCCCAGAACCGGCAAACTGACCCGCGCTATAGGGCCTTGCCGCCGTCCTCACATCTCTCCTCTACTTCAAGCAAAAGTACGTCCGACTCTCCCCTCTTCGAAATATCCACTCGCGCAAGTCATCTGGTGTTGCCCCATCAGAGACTCCACTAACACGCCTTCGTTCCACTAGAGCCCTAATTTATCCGAGCCACATCCCCGCCAATTCTCGCTCCGACGTTCCCAAGCCTTCCGACTTTGGCATCAAAAATTTCGAGGAGTTGGTCATCCCAACCGACGATGGTGAGAAGCTCTCGGCCTACTACATTCGTGGCCCGCGTGGCCATAAGAACTCCAATGTTACCGTATTGATGTTTCACGGAAATGCGGGCAATATCGGTCACCGGCTGCCAATTGCCCGTATGATCATCAATTACATTGGATGCAACGTCCTGATGCTGGAGTACAGAGGCTACGGCGCCTCTACCGGTCACCCCGACGAATCCGGCCTTGGTGTGGATGCCCAGACTGGGCTGGACTACCTTCGTCAGAGAGCTGAGACATCGGATCACAAGTTGATCATCTACGGCCAGAGTCTCGGCGGAGCCGTTAGCATCAAGCTTGTGTCCAAGAATCAGGACGCTGGGGACATTGCCGGCTTGATCTTGGAGAACACCTTCCTGTCTATGCGGAAGCTCATTCCTTCAGTTATCCCTCCTGCCAAGTACCTGACGCTTCTATGTCACCAAGTCTGGCCAAGTGAATCGATATTGCCAAACATCACCAAGGTGCCAACTCTATTTCTGAGTGGTCTTCAGGACGAAATTGTCCCGTAAGTATTTTCTCATGCCGTACAAACCTTGTCATGATTATGTGATGATCAAATTTGCACTACCCACAAAATATGAACTCTTTCTGCTCGTGGACTTCCTACTTGTAGGTTGTTCATCTTGTAGGCAGTGGTCTGGATTATAAAGCGAATATTTCCTGATAATCAACAACCATACCCTTCCTGGTTGCAACTTTAATAGCGAAGCACCACGCTAACATCCTACAGACCTCACCACATGCGTCAACTCTACGAGATTTCTGCTGCTCCGAGCAAGAAGTGGAAGCCTCTACCCGCCGGTGATCACAACTCCAGCGTCCTCGAGGAGGGTTACTTTGAGGCCATGTCTGACTTCATCGCTGAAGTCACGGGCGAGCCACCGCGGGAGAAGATCCGTCTGTAGACCAACGATCTCGCAAGACATGGTTGTTTGCTGTGAGCTTAAGTCAGGATAGCATGGAGACCGGATGATTGATTGATACCCCCACTTTGTATAATGTGTTTACACACACTTTGGGCTGCATTGCGTATGGAGTTAGAAGTAGAAAAAGAGGAATAATGAATTTTACGATTTTTTTTGGGGGCATTCAAAACGTGGGTCGGTACTTTAGTTCGAGGGCTGTCTTGTGACGGAACGTTTGTCTTGGTGTGGTCGCGTGATGAGCGGATGCGCTTGGGATGGTGTTGTGTCTCGAATCTAAAGAAGAGCGGTGTCGCCTCACCCTCCTTTGTGATGATCACCTGCTGGTTAGTGTTTTCAGTGTCCGGGGTAATTACTAGGTCACGATTCATGTGGGCATTTGGACAAAGTTGAATCAAGCATAGCTTTTCTCAGTGTTTCATATTCTTTCAGGATTGATGCGAGGCTTAATCAAGGATATCACGGCACGTCTTTTATATCATGAAAAGCAAGTAAATGTAAATTGGGCCATCTGGCAGTTGGAATCTAACCTATCGATTCAATCCGAGTTATTCAAACCCCTACGTGCCCTATCCATTCTCGGCATCAGTTCCGCCTCAACTCCCGGGTAATTAGGAGTATCTGTCCTCTGTCACCAATGCTAACAAGCGGCATCTCCTTCCAGAATCTTCCACGAATTCCCCTTCTTAAGCTGCGGCTTCTTCTTTAAGCCCAACACACGGCGGCCCATGGGCTTCCCTTTAGTCTCTTGGGGTGGTGGGGTTCTGTTTGCCTTGCTAGCAATGGCGTTCCACCCGCCAGGAGCGGGTTTATGCCTCTCACGACGAGTAACGTTGCCGTTGGAGTCTATGTGACAGAGGATGACCGCCTGGGCAATGTCTTGCTCTTGCACGATTCCTTCGATGCGCCATTTAAGATCGCTGAGCATCTTCTCAACCGGGGCGGGTGTAAGAAAGGCAGAAAATTTGACTTTGGTGGTGATGAGGACCTCATCAGATTGGTTGGTGCTGCTGCGGTAATCAACATCAAAGCCGAACGATGGTACTTTGTCGAAATCCTCGCTCAATGCGGCAACAATCTCTTCAATTGTGATACCGAAGCGAGGATCTATTAGCACAAAGCCGTTGAAAGGCTCTAAACTAGGAGGTGAGGGAAGTCGAGGTGCAATGGTAGTAATAGCGGAGGTCTCGAGTTCCCGTTTCTTTATAATCACGTTACACTGTGTTAAAGTCTTGAAGGGCGGCTTGACGAAAGCGGTGGGCTTCCAGACAACAACGTGTCGATGGGGGCCGTAATCCTGACTCTCGGTCTTAAGACCAAAGTCATCGGCGAGGAGGTGCAAAAACTGTCGGGTACGGTTTGGCATCGGCTTAAACGTGAGTTTCTTGGTCTCGTCGGTATCCTGACAGAAAACCCGATACTGTCGCTCGATGTCATCTGCAAAATCATTCATCTCCTTGTAGAGCTTTAGAGTGTTGTCTGAGTACGGAATATGGTCGTTACCATGGGTCTCTGCATTGATGTTCAAGGCTTCAGCCAGACGACGATTGCGGGCGAGACGCTCACATTCATCGTTGCATCTGAGAGACTGGTCGGGATAGGGGTTGGTCTGGCTGGCCAAACACTTGGCTTCTGTCTTGATGTTTCCGCAAGGACAGGTGATAAGCTTCTTGGACTGGCAGACCCTGGATTCATCACAGGCTGGTTTGACGTTAGCAAGACGGATTGAGTATCGAGGTGTGCGTGTGTGACATACGAGTATTTCCATGGCAAAAGTTCTTGCAATGATGGTTGCAAAAAAGCTTCTCCTTCCCGCAAACTTGCGAACATGTCTCGCTTTGCGCGTTAGACTCGTCACAATCATCAAGACGATGACAGACTTTTCTACACGTGTGCCTGTATCGAATTAGTCTCCATGAACCCACCATTGTGCTGAGGAATCACTTACCCGCAGCGGAGTTCACGCCCGCAGGTTTCGCCGCAGTGCGGTCGTTGGATATGGCATGGAACATAGCGAACCGTGTTCTTCCCACAGTTGCAATGTTTTGAGAGGAGAAACGGGCATGGGGGACATGCAACGTCGTCGCCGTGGCATTTGTGTTTGACAGGAGTGTGCCTACATTCTGGTTGTCGACGACAATCCGAAGCACAGTACGGCGGAGGAGTGCCACAAGGAAAGCCTGGTTCAAGTACAGTGTCACCACAAGCGCAGGAAAGTTCCTGCCAAACGCCCTCGGGGCACTTCTGACAAGGTCCACGGTGACAAACTTGTTGGCAAGTATGATTGCCGCACGAGAGAGGTCTCCCACAGGTCTCAGCGCAAACATGCTCGTCCTCGACAGGAATGTCGACATCGGGAGCTTGCAGCTGATATTTGCGGCCTTTCTTCTGCTGCGCGATTCGGAGTTGTGCTTTCTTCTCTCCAGCGCAACAACGTTCTCCACAGCGATGGCGTCCACAGTTCTTAAGCGCCTGACAAACCTTGAAACACCAAGGTGCCTGGAATCCCCCGGCCCTAGCACATATACTATCGCTGGTGACGCGGCCACAGCGGCAGTTGACCTCGATGTATTGCATACAAGGAGAGCAGTTACCCGTGTGACAATCGTCATGGCACCGGTGGTCGCAGGGGAGTAGCTTATCGCATGTCTGGGAGCAGCAAGGAATGTCCTCCTCGCAAGACAGACGTGGGCGGTCCAGGAGCTCCCCGAGGGACGTCTTCCTGCAAGGACAGGATAGAACTACATCCGGAGACAAAGGGCAATGTCCAGGCAACTCATCTTGCGCATGACAAGGCACTTCGCATTTGTGGACTCCACAATCGTAACCCCTCCCGCAGGGAGCTTCGCAGTCGAAAAAGCCAATAAACCACTCTCGTTTGGCTATAGAGAACGAATCTTCAACCCTCGTAGCTTCGCTCCGCTCAGAGCATAACGTATCCTTCTCAGCCTTGCCACAGTAACACTTGACTTGGACTGGAACCGCGCAAGGTCGACAAACCCCTGGGTGGCAAAGATCCTCGCACGTATGCTCCCCGCAGGCAAGGAAGTCGCCGCAGATTTCTCGACAGGACCAACCATTAGTAAGATCAGTGTCCTTACAACGGGTAACCTTGCTCTGCTTACCGCAATAGCAAGACTCCGCCGGATTTAGTACCTCGCATGGTGGGCAGGGTCCGGCGTGACACTGGAGTGGGCACGGATGGTAGCAGTTCGCGCGTGGTCTGGAGCAAGTTTGCCCGCAAGAGTGAGGAGGTAGGAGGGTACTCGACTGGTTTGGGTCAGACTCCTTGTCACACCAGCAGGCATAATACGGAATCTCAAAAATCCCCGTATTACAAGCAGGGCATCGCCAGGCAATTCTGTCATCTGCGGTCTTTCGCCGAGAGCTTTCAAACCACTCCACAGCGCATTCCAAGTGGAGGACGCTCCAGCAGATGTTGCAGGACCAAACCTTTGCATTTCGAGTAACGTCGTCAGTGCATATGTTGCATTCATAATTGGAGTTGGCGATATCCTCATGAATGCGCTCCCAGAGCTCTGGGGCAGTTGATTTTGGGGTATCTGTCTTTGGCTTCCTTTGCCTACGACGTGATCTTGGCTGTGGTCGTGATTGAGCTGTCGAAGCTGATCGGGCAGTCGAAGGTTGGTGAGAGTCTTGGGCTGAAGGAGCCGAACTAACACTTGAAGTCTGGGCCGGGCCTTGCGTGGGATCCCTGAGGCGTATTTGTTAGTATTTTACGTCTCGAAGTTTATCCACAATGTGTTGTATGAAGTTTACCTCATCGCCATGGACGGTTGTCCCGAGACAAATTCGGGTGCCCCGGCACTTAATGAAGGCGGTGCTGAGGAAGCAGAGGCTTCATTTCCCCCCTCCGGAATCGACGAAGTTAAATGACCACCGAATTGTCGTTGGAGCCCTGCCCGAACAGGAATTAGAAGTTCTGTGCCACGAACATCTTGTCCATGTACTCTTCTGTTTTCGCCTCTGTTTCCTCGCCTACTCCTTCTCCCCCGAGAAGCACTTGCGCTCTCAGGGATAGACTCTGGTTGACTCTGAAAACTGTTTGATACCAGGGCATCTCCATTGGAAGGGGTGTTTCTGCCTCCCCGAGAGGCGGCACCTCCGTTCCCTCCATTCCTTCCACCACGTCGTCTCCGAGAATCCCCACGCCCCCTTCCTCGATTGGATCTCTGGGTTTGGTTTTGCGTCTGATTTTCTCCTACTTCAGCCATGACTGCGAAGGCCAAGGGACCCGGGCAAAACGTAGGAGACAGATTTGCGCTTTGCGAAATACAGCGACTTCGAACAAATTATGAAGAAAGTGAGGTTGATGACAGTGTGCGCCACCGAGCGACCCGCTATGGAAACAGCTGTAGCAAAATAACTTTTAGGTTAGCCTAAGAAGCCGAAGCAGTCTCAGAAATTGAAGAGAGAGAGATAGAGAGGGTTTAAGCCCGTAATTTGTGATTTAGGATGTAGGAGCTTTCAAAAGCGTAGGAAGGAGTTGGAGATGGGGAAATAAATGATTTTACCTCAGGCACCGGCCTGGGCAAGATAGCGGCGAGCCACCATTAAAACCCAAGAAATCCACCACCAGCGATAGCCTGAGGAGTGTATCAATGTTTTTGTGGGCCTGTATGTTGTGGCTGTGGCAAACCGCCTTAGACAAAAGTGGATAGAAGGCTAACAAACCAGAATCAGAATGACTCACCAATGCAGACATGATCCGATCTCTGTACCAGAACCATGACCACGACCTGAATGAGAGTCATACCAATTTCCTGTATTACCTAAGCTTTGCCGCTTTGCTAGATTGAGCTGCCAGCTATGCTAGCTAAAACGGGATTGCTCACGCTGTGAGTCTAAACTAACATTCAAGTTCCTGGGCGATGACCCACTAAGCCGAAACTTACAGGAACAACAAGCCGCTACAAATTGACCTGGCATTGACGAAAACAGCGAGGACGACACCGAAATGGGACAGGGCAATCTAGTTGGAGGGAATCAAGTTGCAGGTCACTAGAACCAAGAGAATCAGAATCCTGGCCATCAAGCTCACGCGGAGGTAATGGATGAAGATACTCTAGACTGTTCGAACATATCTTCAGAGTTAGATGGAATCGATCAAGAAAATGAAACAGACAAATCACCCTTCCCTATCATTGGTCGCATCTGCTGATAATTCTGGCACAGACACCGAACTAAGCGAACATGAATGTGAGCCATTGTCACAAGACGAAATTCGACAGCTCTGAACACGGATGTCATGTTCTTTGTCCCAGACGAGTCTGATATATTTGAACGAAAGTGAGGGTTCTAGATCAAGCATAGATGGCTATACCGAAGAGTTTTTGAGCGTCACGAGGCAACCGGAACGGTAGAACATCGCCGATGCAAAAGTAGGGATGTTTAGGATGATGGCGTGGGTTCGACTAACTACGAGAGTCGTGGGTTAGGTGTAGAAGGTCCTTACAATGGGAACAGAGAACGTGTAGAAAATAGTGAGCTTGAGGTGGATGAAGCCGATCCGTAGCTGTCTATCTATCTCCTAAGCTTACACCTCACATCGCAGCTCTCGGTGATGGCAAGGAGCGGACTAGAGACACGTTCGTAGCGCAACTAAAGCTCAACAGCAAACTCAAACACCTTGTCTTTACCCCGTAGAGCAACTGCTACGCCCTATGTTGTTTGTCGATTTTCCTACCACTGCTGGGTCACCCACGATTGAGAAGAATTCGCGTAGTATAAGCAGTTTAATCGTCACCCTGGTAATATGAACTCAATCTTTGCACTTTTGGGTGGTTTCAACGTTCGATCAATGCTGGAACTAGCCACCATGCACCGTCAGGACCGGACGAGCTGCGCGGTTCTGGATCGTCAACAGCTGCCCAATTTGCGCCGAACTACCCTCTATGTTGAGATGTGAGGTGTCTCAAATCGAAAGGATGAGTTGATCTGACAGTTTAGACAGGGGAAAATTTATGCAAGCAACCAACGGCGACATCGTCGTCACATTGTCTATGAGTGCAGCCTGGGCTTGACGAATGTTGGAGAACAAGCACTGGGCGCAGATTGACATTCTTTCACCAGAATTGATTTGAAAACGAAAACAATGGCGTGACAGCCCAAAGTCCGGCCATGAATCCGAAAGACAGCCGAGGGGAACCGCAGGTATAAGATAGCACGTCAGCTGGGATGACCGTGACAACCGTTGGAAGCCGTGATGAATTGCTTTTAGCCTTCCACCGAGCGCCAGAAAATGCGGCCCAAATACGACCAAAAAAAAACCGAGTTTGGTACCAACCGCTCTGACGTACATTAGACCACAGTAAGTCTTCTCAACTTGACTTACAATTCCTAGGCGAACGCCCCTGGAACATATGTGTCGTGTCACATCGTTCTCAGAATTACGCACGAAAACTAGATCTCGGTCAAGTTCCTCTTGACCTCTAGGATACTTAGTGCCAGTTCAATGGTTTTCTGTCTCCGTTGATACTCACACCTCGGGTGGGATCGGGAGTATTCTCCTGACTCCGGATATCCGTGTAGAATGGGGCTTTCGGCCGTCCACCGACAGGATATCGGACGTTTTCTCCGGTAAAGATCGGCGAGCGAATGATCTTAGCCGCGCCATGATGATCTTTCTAAACAAGCGGACCGCCCTGCAGGAAGCTTTGCAGTTGGCGGAGATAAGCTAGAAAGCGAGCACTCGGAATTGTGCTTGGGTCTGCGATACCTGGTAGGCGAAGCTGGATCAGCATAGAAATCGAGAACCAATCGCAAGCTGGCCAGTGCACAGATTTGGAACCATTGCGACATGATGCAAGCCGCATGCTTTCAGCCCGCAGCAGGACGAAATGCTGAAAAACCTCGAAGGCGCCTCATATATTTACGATGCGACGGGTCAACAGCATCATTCATAGGATCGACAGAGACACTCTAACGCCCCACAAGGGCTGTCGAAAGAGCGGCTGGAGCTCTGGAAGCAGGACCCTCTTGTGACTGGCTGCTGCATGGTCCTACCGTAGAATCTCACGAAATTCGGATTTGTTAGCGCCTCGGGAAACCCCACATCTAGCTTTACATAGCTAGCGCACAGAGCTGAATCCCAATAGGCCTAATCAGCTCTGGTATGAGCCTAAAGTTTCGCGCTAGCAAATCCGAATTGTGAGATTCTACGGTAGGCTCTTTCAAGTTGCCTTGATGGGATAATGTGGTCGTACCTAGGCTGAGGCTCGAAGCATCGGCCGGAGAATTCTAGGATATCGAGGCCATTCAGTAGATGATTTTGCTATCTGGCTTCAAGATATTCGGCATTCATCTTTATCTTGTGCAAAGCAGAGGAAAGTCCGACTCCGGTTGCGGACGGCAATTGCAAGGGAACAAGCAATGGCGGCACGCACGTGACCCCTCAACGATTTCGGGGTCGGGTTAGATCTGGGCAACGGCCAATTCTCGCAATCCCCCATATCCCCAACGACACCGCGACCGACGACAACAACGACTCGAATTAGTCAAGATGGCTGCACTCATTAAGGCGGCTAATGCCAAGATTCGATCGAACGCTGTGGCCGACTATATCTGCTCTACTCGTACGTGTTCTCCTGTAGTATTCTCACAACACATCCACTCCGATATATCCGCCGGATGCGAAAATCTGCGACCCTAATTCCACAGGGCCATGCGACGACCGTATTAAGCGAACACTAGCGAAAGAGGCATTTTACGTCTTGGACACCTTGTGAAAGCGTGAATATTTCGTTTTCGGCGTCAATTGGCCCGAGATGGGGGGGTTTACGGCTTCGGTCTGTGATGAGATGCGTCGATAGCATAGTCTTCTTTCTAAGAAACAATTTAGAACATCCGCTGACAATCAACTGCCTTAGACTTCTGGGGTCCGGTCTCTAATTTTGGAATTCCTATTGCTGCTGTTTTGGACACGCAAAAAAGCCCCGAATTGTAAGAATTGCAACAAAGGCTCCTCCAACCTTCTGATGCAATTCATGGCTGACTCACCAACATAGGATCTCGGGACAAATGACCGGTGCCCTCATCATCTACGCAGGAACTTTTATGCGATACTCCCTTGCCGTCACTCCCCGAAACTACCTCCTCTTCGCCTGTCATTTCGTCAACGCCGGTGCCCAGCTTACCCAAGGATACCGATACCTGAATTGGCATTACTGGGGAGGAAAGCAGAATGCGCTTGTTGATAGCACAAAGGAGCAAGTCAAAAAGACTGCAGAAAAGGTGAAGAGCGTGGTCAATTAGCTCGGAAAGAACACGGATATGCGGGAAGTCGGTTGGTCGTTGTGTGATGGGGGATATTGAAGATAGACTTTACTGAAACCTTCTCGAACTCGAGCTCGGTGTTTAGAGAATCCAAGAACTGCGCATAGCATATGGCAGAGATAGTCCCCAATCTCGATCCTGGCGCTCGTCTGGACTGTGCCGTTGGCCAATTTACAATGGCAACCCTCACACGCCAAGAATTGTTTTTATATTAATAACTGGACTTGCAAGAAAAACTCCGCGATAAATCCTGGCCGTGCCGGGGGTGATGAGCACTTCCCCCGCAAAACACAGGCAATATCAACATCTCCACCACCAACACCAAGCATAACGCCCCCGGGAGCGGTTCCCGAGTCGGCCGGCTGTGCTTATAGAGTACCGGCAAGAGCACCGGCAAAGTGCCAGTATTGATTGGCCACGTCAGGTAGGGTGCTGCAATGCGTAAATATCCAGAGCCACTGAGCGCGTGGTCATTAGAGCAACGGCGGAAAGCAAACAGCCAAACCGGAAATATAATGCCATCGGTACACAGGTAGCAAAGGCGGGTAGAGGAACAAGCCGTGCCTGGAAGGGATCTGGGTGAATCTGGATGAATCTCGCGTTTGTGATTCCCGATTGGTAGCTCTAGATCTTGACTACTACGCCAACCCCTAAAACGAGTTGGATAGTCGCGTGCGTAGAGCTACACTGTGCCTTTCCTACGTCGCAAGCCCTGGATGCCTCAGATGGACGAGTGCCTCCATGGAAACGATGGAGTCCTAATTATTGCTAGAACCGAGTCTACCCTCTGTTAGCCGGCCAGCTGATGCACATTGGAACATGTTCGAATCTCCCCATGTCAACTCCCATGTCAACTCCCATATCCCGATTCCGCATGATGCTCGCCGTCTACAGCACGTCACGGCACTCTTCCCCACGCTGTAAAGCTTCGGGGGATAAGGAAAATGTCGCCAGCTGGTTGGCTGAGGAAGTCGGCGGCAGTTCCACATCTTATACAAACGGCGTTCTGTTCTGGAAATTACAGGCCGTGGCAGATGGACAGAAAGAAGAGAACGATTACACGCGATGGGTTGCGATCGAGATTCAGACATGCTAGGCCGCCTTCACTTTCCACTGCGGATACCACTCACCCAGCTGCCCTGAGAGCTTCAGCCCTACTCTGATCCAAAACCTTGTTCGCATCTCCCTTAGATTGTTTTGACTTTCTAGGTTCATGCTGCCGAGATGCCGAGATCGGAGATATATCGCCATTTACGGAGGGTTACCACGTACGTAGCTGGGTTAACCGGCATAAGCCACCATATCAGCTAGTGACCCGAGGACATAGAAAAAGAGTGCAAATCCTATCCAGAAGCTTACCAAGTGGACGGAGATCCGAGGAACGGCTCGAATGCCCGTCGGTCGATAGTGACATCTCCGGAGGGCGGAGGTGGAAATGCGCGCGGGGAAAGTGAATGCGCGCCAATGGGGTAGCCGGTTTAGTAAAGAAACTAGCTGTTGAACAGAAAAAGACCTTCCAAATCAGATGAGCAGCCTGTAAGCAACATCCGGGCAACCCTTCAGTGTTCCTCGCCGGCCGGAAGCTTAGAGCGGTTCAAGGCGATTGGGTCAGTAGCCGGGAGAAACGCCAGCAGTGTGGTCCGTGGATGGTGTGGATGCTAGATGTCAACATGGACAAGGGCTTAATTAACAGCGCATCTCGAGGCACAGCCGCCCGGGGCCGCCGTCCATCTCCCGGCCTTCGTGCCTCCGTGGGGGTGGGGTTTCTCCTTGGGAATAAACATTTCTCAAGGCAGATGACGAGTAGAAGACGCTCACATCGAAGTGGTCAGGGGCCTTCTGTAGATCTTGTATGATGAAAGCCAGTATCTGTGTGTGTGAGACAGCGCATCGGACTCTCAAGGCCGCTTTTCTCGCCAACGTCGGCTACAAGTTGGCTACTGCGGCACCGTCGGCCGTGATCCATACCTTCAACACCTCAAGGGGTAAAGCGTGAGCCGGCTACATCTCCGTCTCCTCAGCACGGCTTCTCTACGTCCGACGTTGTCGAGGACAGAAGCCTCTTGGCGGGGAGCACCGAAGGATGAGTTTTAAAGGTAGGTCAATTAAAGGTGCACCCCGCATCTGCGAGTCTGAACACGGTCTAAGTGTCCCTGTAAACAGCAGGCCGGTGGTAGGACAACGGGATTGACGGGGTTCAGAGCTCAGATCCTAGAGGCGCGTGATAGTCAGGGACCTGCCCTGAGGCCAAAACGCCGGACCGAATACCGCCAGGGAAGACGACCGGGTCCGAGGCGAACCATTGCGGTGTGTCTTGGCCTCCGGTGGTAACCTTCTCACGAGGTGCCGATAGTCACTGTTGAGTCCGTCCCGAGACGGCGCATATGCTGCTGAGGCTCTATCCGCCTCGAGTTACGCAGGTATCTTAGTGGGGAACAATGGGGACTCGAGACAGCCCCCAAGACTCTTGAGGCATGGCTCGGTTGGACTGATGCACGCACACCGATGCTGTAAGAGCATGGGACGGGGTGCTTTGAGACATCCTCGGCATTAAGAAATGATACAAGGCAGAAGAACGTGGATCCTCGACTGGTCTTCCATTTGTCCATTGTATCAAGGTGAGAGGGGAGATCGCCGTTACGCCCGACGCGACAGGGCAGAGTGGGGATACCATGGTTTGTTGGGGATCAAGCGCTACACACCGATGAGTGGCGAATGGTTAGCGACCGATTGGGTTGAGATTTAGGAACATGTTCATAAACAGAAAAGTTCGATTCGAAAAGATAGCCGTACCTCAGAAAGAAGATCTCCACCCGAGGCAAGGCAGTTACCAAGAAACGGAAAGGTAAAATTTGGTAATAACGATTGAACGTGATGGCTCATCTATCAAGATCCCCTCCACTATCTACGGTAGTTGATTGGTCGGTCGATGAGTCGCGCCACCTTGACGAACCCTGAGCAAGGGCGGCTTCCAGTGGTAGATGGGGCCAGTCGAGAGATAGGGCAGAGCTCGGCAAGGTACATCGTTCCACCACGCTGGACTGTCAACTCATGGTTTATCCATAAGGTAATCGAGATGACCCATCCAGCGACTGCGGTCTCATCGTACGGAATATCTCTCCACGTTTCGCTTAGGAATATTGTGTCTATTCCGGGTGAGACGCGATGGCGAAAAAGAAAGAAGAAGAAAAAATAGAAGGAAGAGGATGCCAAGGAATCCTCAATGCTTCAGGCTACATCGACGTTGCCTTCCTCTCCATGCTTATCCCCCTCTTGCCTTCTGCATCTGTATCCATCTTAGCGTCGTAATATAACAGCCTACGATATGATGCGATGCATGACCGGGCCGGTCATTTGCGTTGCTAGAAGCGGACGCTGCTTCTTTGGGAGATCTAGGTGTAGAGGATGTGGAGGACGTGGTGTTTGTCCAACGCCAATATCCCTCTATCCGTTCATCCATCCACCATCCGTGACCGACCCTCGAGATGTCTGGATAGAGCATCCGCCGCTCCAGAAGAAAAATGAGCGGAGAAGGTCTTAGGGGGAAAAGCAAGAAGCTTGATTGACAAGGTACCTGCAGTTACTCCCCGCCTTCGCCTCAGAAACAGAAAGTCCCAATCCGAGACTGTGTGGAGTTAACCGCGACAAGAGTAGGTAGCCAAGAGTATCACGCTTAATCACCAATCTAGTGGGATTGCTATCGGTTGGATTGACCGACCTTGTCGGTGGCACGGAGCACGGTAAGCCTAGCAAAGTCGCCCAGGGTAGCTCTGGCTCTGGCTTCCAAGAATGACGCCCGGTGTCTGTCCGGCGGAAGCTCGTGCGTGGGAGGTTGCAGGCGGGTGGTGGAAGGTGTGCTCTCTGGGGG
>JAMYIC010001458.1:0-13194 GCA_024112705.1 Microcera coccophila
CATAACCTTGTATCCAGCTAACCCTCTTCAGTTAAGATCATAAGTTAAAGGCTGAGATTCTATAGCGTGAATGTTGTTCCTGGCTGCTGACCTAGATACCAAAGGTGGCGGTGTATTCCTACGTCATTCTGGATTCCATCGTCAGGCAAGCTTGAAATCGATTACTGATAGAGGTCAATAGGCATTGTTGGTGAGCTTACTGAGCTCCCAGTTGACGTCCGCTAGAAGCTCATGACCTTTCATCGGCTTGATGTAACTACCCAGCGTACCATCGTAGACCAAATCCGTATCAGCGTCCGACGAGTCAAGCTCGAAACCCGACTTCCGTCTCCGAGGAGCGTCAAATTGCCCCGTCTTGTCTTGGTGTCATTAGAAGGTCGCTCTGTGATGTAAGGGGAGAGTTGGTTCCAGATGTGGCTGCCCTGCTTGCGGAGAAGACTACGATGTCTTCAGAAGGCATTTTAGCAGCCATGTTTTCGATATAGCACATTTCGTAGTGATGGCGAAGGGCATTGCGGTCAACGTCCTCGGGTACACGTGCTTCAGAGCTATGGTAATCTGTCAAAATATCGTAGGGAACGAATGCACGTATGCGGAGCGTGTCGGGATGAATCGAGAAAAGTCGCGTCAAAAAGCTCATGCAGATGGCTCATTAACAGAATACCGTTGGCAGCGGACCAGGTCTGTAGCCACGCTTCTCGCAACCGCCGGGCGCTGTGTTCCACGCTATGGCCGTTGCGCGGATCGGGATAGAGATGGCAATGCTGCTGAGGAACGATGTGGCATGCTTGAAGAGCCGGTCCAATGGCAGGACTGATGCACCACGACTGGCCCTTACCAGACACAGCGCACCAACCTGCCATGACAAGACATGCAGCTCTGAACTGGGAGTCTGCTTGTCGGGCGTATTCGAGATTGATCTCTCCCATCGTTG
Source organism: Microcera coccophila (assembly GCA_024112705.1). Lineage (NCBI taxonomy): Eukaryota > Fungi > Ascomycota > Sordariomycetes > Hypocreales > Nectriaceae > Microcera > Microcera coccophila. The sequence continues at coordinate 935 of JAMYIC010001458.1, forward strand.
GCGGCGCGACCATGGCAGCGACGTCCTCTTCGTCCTGCTGGCCGTCTTTGGTCGGCAACGCGGAGCCCGACACAGATCGTTTCGGAGACTGAGAACCGGTTCGAGCTCGTACGGTCCTTCGCAGTGGCATTCGTGCGATTTGGGGATCGGAAGATGGCTTTTTCGGCGGCAGGTAACGAGGTTCGGGACGACGGACGGGGCGGGGGATGTGTGTTGCGCGTCGAGCTGGAGGGGAGAGAAGTAATAAGTACAGGTCAGCGATAAATACCAAAGGAGACAGGCCAATCTTTTAGATAAGCTTCTAGAGCTGCGTCAGAAGGAAGATGGCATCGTGGATGGCGCATAAGATGATGCCGGACAATGGCTCGCTCTCGGGGATCGCGGCATGGTAGACTGGGAACCGGGAGGTCGAAGTTGGTACTTGTGACTGAGGACAGACATGAAGATGAAGATGTTCAAGATTGACCTCGATTGACCAAGCCAAATGCGATGTCGTCCTACGGGTTTTGGAGGCTGTCCTCATCGTCATGGTGGATCGCGTCGGGAAGCTGGAAACAGAGACGCAGCTCATCCACAACGTCGCGAAAAGTCAGGAATCCGTTGTCATTGTTTTAGAAAACACCTGCGAAATGAAATGCATCCACGTCAGCGAGGAAATAGACGTTCCAGCCATAGGCACGCATCTGCGGTGTGACCGCTGCGTTCGACATGGTGATAGTCGACGAATGTTTTTTTTGGTGGGAAGATTGACAGTGAAGGCTAGCCTCGACGGCTGTAGTTGACCTGGCAACCGAGGTCTAGGGTAGTCCCTCACCTGAAATGCGAAAACATTAGGTAGACTTGCAATTGAACGCGCTATAAAGCATTCTATATCCCATGAAATAACTAATTTGCAATTATACACATTCCAGTGGAAACAAAACTTTTTCCGCGAGCGTTTGGTGCCTTTTGATGGTCTCTAAGGCTTGATGGAATTGTAACTATTCGCGTTGACAGTACTGACCTGGGGAACAATCTCGGCTTAGGGGGGACCAAGGTAAGCAATCTCATAGGCGGAATGATATGGGAGAACTGAAAGAGGGATAATTGACTGGTAAAAAATTACCGAGTTTAGTTCTTAAGCATCTTAGATCTTTGCTATAACTATTTAAATGAGAAAGTTCTCATAAGAACAGCAGGGGCTAGTAGAATTGTCAAATAAAATATCCGATTATTTAATTACCCAGTAACCCTCATTTATTATTAAGTTAATAGAACTACATTTTAGAACTAAAGGAGAAGGAGCTAAATGATGAGAAGTAGTATTATTATTGAGTAACAGTCTAATGCTAAAAACTCTCAAAGCAAGGGCGAGAAGAAGAATTCAAGTTGATATGCCCCGCCTAGACGTTGTGTTTTCCACCCTCCTCCCATCACAAACAGCTAGGACTGGGACGAAGGAAGAAGGCAAACAAAAAGCTCGTCAGGGGTGAGGAACGGAAGGAGAGGCAATGCAATCTGTAGCTACAGACTGATCATTGGCGGTGTCGCTAGTAGGGTTATTCGAGTTGTCGATAGCGCCCAGCTTTTGGGAACAACGATCAAGAAGAGTTTGAGTAGAGAGTCGGTTTTCAACAGGAGGGAAAGTGGGAGGCTGGAGAAAACCACGCCAAGTCGGAGGCGATAACAACCACCACCCTCCGATCGCAGCCTGTGCACTGCTTACTCCCACTGTCATATTGTCAAGGCGGGTTAGCTTGACTGCTCCGCCGCCGCGAGGTACTAACAGGTGGCTCGTAGTGTTCCCGCTGACGCGCCAGATCCCGGAGATGGTAGCGCGCTCCTTGGCCAGCTGCCGAATCCACTTGTGCTTTCCCCCTCGGAACGAATTGACAGCGAAGCGTTAAGCCTTTCTTAGAATGGGCGCGTCTGGATGGGGTTAAAAATGATAAAAGCTGGAGCTGCGGCAAGTACGGCAATCAACGCAAGGAGGTCTCTCATTTCTCGATTACCAACCTATCCATACTGTCTACAGCGAAAGCTGATGCGCTCCGCCTCAATGGTAGGACAACTCCGATGATAAAAATCAAGGAGAGTAAAATTCAGCCGGTACTTGTGTACCTGCATCTCTATTTTCCACAGCTAGCAATCTTAATGATAGAAACAACTTTGTAAGTTAAAACTAGATTGCATTGGCCTGTTGATGATGTTCTTCCTGAACATGTAAGAACGCCCGAAGGACGCTATGCACGATTCTGCTCTTGGATCCTGAGAGGTTCTGCGTTGTGTCTGACCCGCCCGCTGTTGCTACAGCGTCTGTGGCGTCTGCGAGCAGGACGCAGCTCGCCTCCTCAGATACACGTTACCTGCTTCTCTGCTAATTTCTCGGCTATTCCCAACTAGCAAACCTAACCAGATTGGATTTACAGCAACAGATAGGTCACGAGTTAAACCAAGCGACTGAAAGGATATGTCACGGTGAATAATGTGAACGAAGGAAGGTATTAGGTAATCAAGATATGAGTTGCAGGTTGAGGAGCGCGGCCTGTTCTAAGGGTTCGTAGTTGCATATATACACCCATGTTAAGTCCCTTTCCTACCTCCGGCGAACAGCGACTACACTGGAAATGAGCTTCCTTACACAAGGTGGCTGTCCGTCTCGAGGCGTTCGGCTAGGGTCAACCCACTCCGGCATTTCCGACTGCCGGGTCTAGTGTTGTGTCATAAAACTAGGATCATTAACTGTATGACATGTGACAAGATGAATTTACTGGGCTCACTTTCCACATTTCATAGAAGCTAAGGAGTTATTTTGATATAAGGTAGCGATGATTTCATCATATTATATTGTTGTTTCTCCGCAACCAAGCCATCGCTTTCTTGGCAATCTAGTGTCACATGAACATATACCTTCCTCTGCTTCGAGGATTTTTAGGGGCCTCGTTGTTATCATCTGAGAGAGAAAGGTCGACGACGGCTGTTAAATAACGCTTCGGAGAGGTTGCTTAAGCGGGAGTAAATAACGTGCGATATTCATTCTGTTTACCATCAGACTATGAAAGCTTCCCCAATTCTATATATTTGTACATGGCGAGATGATATCCAGAGGGGCTAATGGTTATTGTCTTCAATTGGAAGAGCTCAAGTGGAAAACACCGAACAAAAAGAGTAATTGTTTGCATTTGCCTATACCTATAACTAAGCCGTAACCATATTTGATAACGCTATCCAATGCTTCATATGCTCAAAAGAAAGTGCAAGACCCCGCCCGACACGTCCGTTCAACGGCATTCTCCAAGACGGCGTGATTTCTAAAGCAAGCTGTACCATGCCGGGTGCACCGTTTGTCCCTGGCTGTCTTCTCCTATATACTGTAATCAGGTCCCATGATGCTCAAATCAAGAACCGATCCAGGCCTGACTGCTTACATCAACGGACGGTTCTCTGCGGTTTCATCACCCGCAACAAAATGTTGTCCTTCCCCGCCAAAGCCTACTTGTCCATCAACGGCGAACCTAGTCCTCCAAGTCTTTGAAATCCTCTCCATTTCATCTACATTGAGGATTCTGTCCGTTGCCGGCCGATGGACAAACCCGTGGAACAAGAGCGGCAACAGCGAGGTTTTCCACACAGGTCTATCATTATGGGAATAGCCTCCATAAATAACAGCACCAACAAGCCCTATGCTGACCGCCAAGAGCACAGCATGTAGCACCAGCCAGTTCCAACTGATTTGTGTACAAATGGTCGTGGTGTTGACGACCCCGAGGGCCTCAGTCCTGGTTACGTTATGAGTGTCAGCGCTGGACTGGTGACTCGTGCCCATCATCCGTAACTTGTTTGTTATGACTTCGGTGAACCCGACCATGACCTGCGAGATTGATGTCAAGTTCGCTCCGCCGCCAACAAACAGTGGCTCCAGCCAGAACCTCTGTCCACAGTCCAGAACTCCGGGCGCGTCAGCTGTACCTCTGCATGATCCCTGGAGTACCTTCTGCAAGTAAAGGTTTAAAGTCCTGGCGTAGATGCCACCAAATTTATACAGGCACTCGTAAGGGACGGAGACATTCTTTCCATCAACCTTGACATACTCGGAAGAATGGCTTCGATCAAGCGATGAAAAGTTCGTCGCATAATACACCTTGCTGTCTATCACGCAAGGCGACCGAACGGCGGTAAAGTTCCAAAGCGCACTGGTCAAGGAGGGATTAACTGCTTGATTGTGTACCGAGGCTGGCAACGTCGACACTAGCGTCTCGTTCAAGCGACCACTCTCGACGGAGGCCCGATAGTTCTTCAGGCACGGGTAGAGGCTACAGGATACAGCCAACGGCCGCAGTCCTCTCCCGATGGCCCCTTGGATCGTGTTGGAGCAATCACCATAGTGCGGACTTTCACTACATGGCGTACGAGTAAGGGTCAAGATTGAGATATTCAAGATGGCCTCTGGCACGGTTGCTGCGAATTCTGGACTGAAGAGTGACTGCGCTGGTTCCAAACTCCATTCTCCAACCGCGAGATTGCTACTCTCGCCCCAATCAATCCAGAGACTGCCAGGCAACGAGAAATTCGCGTTCGCGTATTTAGAGCCATTAACGAAGATCTTGGGACTTGAGTCAATGCAGCTCGAGCAGAGGCCAATGGACGAATGCGTGACTCCAGCAAATTCAGGAAAAGTACAGTTTCCTGAAGGGCAGGAAAACCGAACGGTTGAGTCGTTACCCCCAGGATTCGCCAGAGCATCGATCGTCGCAAATTTCATGTCCAAGTTGGGCTCCCACAGGCCAGCACCAATACGATAGTATGCTCCTTGCACGAAGGGTGCCACCGGGATGGAAGCATGGAGCCCGGGAACTGGCGCCTCACACTGGATGGCGCGGATGGCCTGCTGAGCAAACGGTCCCGCCGCCAGCGAGACGATGGTGACGATGGCGCAAACCACCGCGAGGAAGTTCTTAGGCGCCGTCAAGAGGAGGTTCAAGCTTCCAGCGGCGCCGCGGCTGGCCCTGTCCAATCGACGAATGTCCAGAAGGGGCCTTGGACTGCTAAACCAGGTCCATTTGAGCTGGCCCAGAACCTCGGCGGTTGCCGACATGGTGGCTGCTCGGAATATCGTCGAGAGTAGGGAGACAAGGGTGCTGAGGTTGATGCTCAATGGCCACTGTGGTAGGTGCTGGCCATCGAAATGAGAGAGGATGCTGACAATCGCTGCGATTATGCCCGCAGCAAGCGCCAGTGAAGCCAGTTCATATTTCCAGAAGCGCAATACTGGCCGTCGTGTCGGTTTCCCACCATGTTGATAATGCGGGGGTGCTTCTTCTTGCACATGCGAGGCATATTTAGTGTCAGGCTGCGATCCGGGGTATAAATATGAGAGTTGCAGGTTGTCCTCCATCGCTCTGGTGATTATCCTCAGACTTCAATCGTGGAGCAGAGTCTTATGAACAGAGGAAAAAGTCTGATGTTGATGGGTAGTAGCCCAGTGATGGATGATGGTGTCAAACGCGATGTGGTTGCGAACGTTAGGTAGTGTCCGCGCGCGTTTACTTTGAAAAGTTGCCAATCGCCTCCCGTCCACCATTCATGCAAGGCGTAAGCGCTACTGTCGATAGCGCCGCCTTCCGTCCACCATTCATGCAAGGCGTCAGCGCTACTGTCGATAGCTTCGATATGCTGAAAGTGACCATCTTCCGGGGCCGCATTTCATCGCCGCGAGAAGTCGCGTTGATGTACGAGTGGGCCAGGGACTATCGCGAACTCGGGCATGAAGAAGCGGCCTGGAACGCTGAGGTACATCATCGTCTGATGGAAACAATCTTTAGAGAGCCTGGGAAGGCGAAAGGAGGCCTCTTCAACTGTACAACGTCGCAGGTATTTGCGAAGCATGGGCGTGAAATACAGCGCGGACCTCTCAACAGCACCACTGCTCGGCCGCACAGGAGCTGGCTGCCCAGATCTATTAGTTCTAAGATGGTTGACTTTTGTAATTACGCTGACCTGCCCCAAGAGAATCCGAACCATCTCCCAGCTCTGAAATCATTTTGTGATGGAACGTCTACCACCACGGTCAACCACACCGATTTTGAGCGGCTGCAGTGGCGCTCCATCGTTCTAAGCATTGAGACTAAGGGTCCAGCTCCAAGGCTGAACGCGGCTGAAGTTCAGATGGGCGTTTGGCATGAGGCGCAGTGGGCATTCCTGCGCTCAGCAGTCCTCTCATCGCTCCAGTACACGGCGGACCAACAACAACAGACTGATGAGGCTTTGTCTCGCTTACCGTTCATCCTCGGAGTCATTGTTCAGGGCTATCAGTGGCTGTTTGTGCTATCGACGCGCCAAGGTTCTAAGACTTTTTTCTGGGCCGAACGTCAGTTTGGTAGTACCCAGAGCTATAAGGAATGATACCAGACCGTAGCAGGTCTCAGGCAGCTTACTTCTTGGTCCGATAAGGTCTACTTACCGTGGTTTCCGGGAGCATATTTTGACTGAACGGGCAGACTCAGGTGGTGAAAGATGATAAATCTGCCGTCGTCCAGCTATGACCCTGGAAGAAATTCATGAAATGGCTCAGGCATTCGTCACTGCATCAGAGCATGCAATTGGAGTAGGGTTCGACGGTGTTGAGATCTATGGCGCTAACGGTCATCTCTTGGACCAATTCATCCAAGATGTCCGTGACCAGCGCAGTGATAGGTACGGCGGCAGCGTGGAAAACAGAATCTCGTCTCATCATCGAGATCATGGAACGTGTTGCCCAAGCCATCGGTCCTGAGCGTGTCGGACTCCGTCTAAGCCCGTGGAGCACTTTTCAGAGCATGCGCATGAAGGATCCAATCCCTCAGTTCACCGATATCATCAACAAGGCCAGAAATGTCAACTTGGCTCATCTCCACTTAATCGAGTCGCGTGTGTCAGATAGTCAGGATGATCATGAGAATGGCAACAAGAGCTTGGATTTTTGCGTATCATCTCTGGCAAGGTCCTTTCCTCATCGCGGGCAGTTATACGCTTGGGGATCCGGAAAACCTTGTAGATACTCAACATCCCGACAAAAAGATCATGGTCATGTTTGGGAGACACTTTGTGGCAAATCCAGATTTAGTGTACAGAATCAAGGAGGGATTGGAACTCAACCCATATGAGAGGAATACCTTCTATACTGATGACGGTGTTGGATATATCGACTATCCCTTTGCTATATGAAACACTGCCTCTGTAATGAGTGTGTAGCATGTCTATCTCAATAATCAGACGTTTTGCGGTCAATATGTGCATCTCAGTACGTGTAGCCGAAGCTGGGGTTCCAGTAATCCGTCTTGTAGCTCCTCTCCGCTTCCACTCCATCATCCACATCATCGTGAGCTTTGCCATATTTTCATCACGTCTCTTCTTCCCCTAAGCGACAAAAATATAACAGGCCAGACCAGTAGCAGCCATCAAGGCAAATATACAGAGCATCGAGCCGATACCGAAAACATCTGTAGGTGCTTGCCTATCAAGAGAGAAGTAAAAGCCAAAAATATTGCCAACAGCTGTAAATCGTTGAACCCAGTATCCTAGATCAACACAATCTGCAAAGGCGCCTCCTCGAGGTAATCTCAAGTCTTTTCCCCACCAACTACCTGGTGAGCGCCAAGCCGCACAGAACATGGGTCTCTGCGCAAGACAACAGTGCTCGCGGTCAATCAGACGCCAAGCAGGATGAAACCCCCTCATTTACCACAGGGATACTGGCATTCAAAAGTGCGAGTCTGTGGTTCAGGAGCTGTTGGCAAAATTTTGTGATGAACATCGGCAAGGAAACAACTTACAAGAGCCATGGCGTTGTGGCAGCCCTTGGGACCATCCCTATCCCAGTTGTCGCCGACTAGCTTGCAACTGGCGTCGCCGTCGGTATCGGTCGACGTCCAAGAAGTAGACCCGTAGCTGAACTGGATGTAGTCACTGGTATGCTCACCAACCATGGTCAAAGTGTTATCCATGCCGTTCTCCCTAAGCTCAAACGGATGACCGTCATTGATAGGGTGGCCAGGCGAATGCGCGGACCCCGGAGTCGTATACACAATCTTACCACTAGCATCCGTAATTTTGACCGAAGCATACAAATTCGACGCAACGTCTTCGCACGTCCATGTTTCCTCAACTTCAACATTGCAGATTCCGTCACCGTTGCCTTTTGAGAATATCCAGCCATCCGGCATACGCTTTCTTATACGATTCAGGATACTCATCGACACCAATTGGCTCACCGATCTCAAAGACATCATCTGTTGTACGCGTAGCATCGATGTTGGCTTGTCCGTCCAGGTCGTCGGTCATGTCCGACGTGTCCACGGCCAGTTTCGCGTCGGAGTTGTTAGCGGCTTGGAAGGTAACCAAGCTAGATTTTCCGGGTCTCGAACCTGGATCCAGAGGGTAGAGGAGTTTGTCGTAGATGAGAGGCAGAAACGGGTATCCGCCGATTTGACCTTCCAGATACTTGGCCATGGCATAGCGCGAGAAATTATCCACGTTGCGCTGCACCCAATAGCCGGTGGATTTCGGGTTCTTCGCTTTGCTGCTGGGTAGGAACCGCGCAAGAAGCTTTGAGAAACGGGCAGCGTACGCCCTGCGCGGCCCCTTGTATATTTCCCTCTGTGTCTTCATATCGAATGCCGATGTCGAAGATCTTGGGGTTAGGCTCGCCCTTCTCTGAATCGGCAGCAAGGTCGACGACATGAAAGAGCTCATGTAGAAAGATCAAGCCTAGAAGTTCCCCACCGCTTAGCTGGTAACCTTTTTGTCAGGAACACAACCGCAGCTCACCTCGATTCATGTAGTTATCCACATTCCACTTGATTTCTGGATTCTTGTCGTCCTTGTAGTTCTTGAGAGCTCTGTCCAGTGTATATTGGTTAAAGAAACCAGGGCAAAAATTGACATGAGGCTTTTCATTCCCCGTTGGATTGAGGACATAAGCAGCGACGCCTCTGGCGCAATTCTTCTTAGGATCATCACAACGGACCTACATTGTCAGCAACCAGCTGCAGAGCAGTACATACCTGGACTAGACTTAAGCAACGGTGAACGTGCTTGGAGCGAATGGCCCATAGGATTCCACCAGTAGCCTGGTTGTATTGTTTCAATATTGACAAGAACAGCTTGAATTTGGCCTTGCTGGTCTTTGTTGAATTCTGCAGTCATCAGTACTTTGGTCCTAGAAGCGAGGATGCTTGTCGTACGTGGAGGGCCAAAAAAGTCAACAGCCGCTTCTGAATCCCAATGAATATTCGCTTTGACACCATCGACGTCTACAATTGTATGTGCTTCTTTGTATGCCGCCTTAATGAAGGCTCAGGCCAGTGGCCTTAAGCGAACGTTGAAACATGCCGCAGCTCGAGTGCAAGTTGTACAAGCAAGTCGCTGAAAGCAGTGGAATGCTTGCTCGAGTATGCGGTATATAGTCTCTTGATGCCTTGAGGAACTTTCAGCTTTTTTATATTCTGCATGATTCACGAGCCGAGTAGCAAACATATTTTTGTCACTCGCAGCTTGCTGTCGATACACAATAAAACCAGCTTCTGATCCATGTTTGCTTGTTGGTCAGCCATCGTCTCGAGAAACGGGCGGCAACCCAGTGGGCTGTCACGTGGTTGTTTCTCGGGAAAGGAATCAGGCTGAAACATGTCCTCCCACCTTCACTCGACCTTCACTCGACCTTCACTCGACCATCCCTTGATGACAGCGCTTGCCATTGTCAAATGCCCGCCTCCTGTCAAGGCCACGTCTCACAAACAAGACTAAACATAGAACCCTCGCTCTTCACGCCTCATCTAACTGCAACCGCTCACGAGTCTTGTTCCCCAAGATTTTATTGATGGTGCTACCTGATTCACCGTCGCCATCATGAATCGAGCAAAGCCAACAATGGGCATTTTCCTGTTGTTCACCCTTCTCGCTGTGGTTTCCAGCGCACATGGATATAACCAAGACTTCCGCCCATATGAAGAAGACCAATGTTCCGTTGAAATCCAGTCAGATGTCCCACGATGCTGGGTGCAAGGCGACAATCAGAATGTTCACTACATGAGACCCTTGGACGGCGGCCTTCACAGCATCCCGAACGGGTGTCGAAGATCTAACATATTCGGCGGCGACGGATACCTTGTCGCGTATCCCTCGACCGGCGGCATTGTGTTCCTCAGAGACCCGTCGGCCGTAGACCTTCAACACCTAAGGCTACCGAACACGCACGATACTGCGCGGTCGCCGGACGAAGACGATGACCTCGCCACTCGCATGGTCCAGCTTGGCGCGCAGTGGTGGCCGGATTGGGATTTATACTTTCGGCACTCGAACAGAGTCGACAACGAAATCTTCTACGACTATCATTTTCCTTCGAAAGTACACGTCGCCTTCCCGTCGACAGGCGGTGTGTGGGTAGCGAATTTCACGCGAGATGCACTACGATATTCTTACGAAGATAAAGCCTGTCAGTCTTGGCTTCCACCTGCTCCAGATCTATGGCGTGTCAAGATGCGATACGCCTTGACTATGAACGACAAGTCTGAAATGATGAAGGATATGGGTGCTACGTTTTACAGTTCTATCCATCAGGTTCCTGGCCTCGCAAAGACTGTAGACGAGGCTGTTAGCCTGTTCGAGCCGTTTAAGGAGCGATTGAAAAACATGGAGGATGATGGCTATACGAGACGGTTTTGTACGAATTATGAAGACGAGGACAAGGACACAGCCGATGAGAAGCCTGAGAAGCCAAGATGGGGGATAGGCTGGCTCTTTAACGAATTGCGCTGATATCAGTATGCAATTGGAATTCTTTTCAACACATGATACACAGAACAAGACCCGATAAGCTGAGAATGTTTGCAAATCTCAGACTCTGGACTCTGCCTTTGGGTCTGACCTACATGTCCAAGTCAGCATGCTGAACCGTCGTCATCCATTCACTCGTTCTATGATAGCTTGGTCGCGGCCATCGACCCGCCATTGAGCTGGCCGAAAATGACATTAAGAAGGCAGCAGCTTCTCCATGTGTACTCAACCGGTACAAAGATGCCTCCGAGCATCAACGTCTCTCTCACTTTCTCCGAGCTGTCACAAACGTCTGGAAAACGTGACATCTGACATCCTGTTCAGTGTGCTAGTAATGTCGCATTTGACAAGGATTCACACAAGCATACAAGGAAGCGACGTCGGCGAAGTGGATAACATTCAGTGGAGCTGTGATGAATATGCCTTTTAGTTATACGTGATTCAATAGAGCAGAGACACCATGTAGAAGAAACTATTGGTTGGGTGCACCAGGCATAATGCATTATTGAGGACTTTGATAGAGTTCAATCCATTGCGATGCTTGAACCAACCTTGAAGGCATGTCGAGTATGAAAAATGAAATAGTAGCCGAATACGTAGTAGGGCGAGATACTTTACGATAGTGGGATACAAACACGCACCACACTCTGCAGATGAAGTAGAAGACACCGCCTCGTTTACGTGAAGCGGGCACTCCTCGCAAGGCGGCATTAGAAGGTGACCCCACGCAGCGGGCCATGGTATTTCTAAGCCCACTACCCTCCTCTAGCCCGCGACGGCACGTCCTGTTCGATAACCATGAAGTGCTGAAAATTGCAGGAATGGTGGTGCAGCCTACGTGTCGTTCCACCAGCAATTTCGCCAGACCTCTCTGCATGAGCGACAAAGCTGTACAGCCTCAAAGCTCTGGTTCCATTAACACCCCCCAAGACACAACTCATCTATTTCTCGACCATAGGCCTTTTTTAGCGGCCCAAAGCACCCGACATCAAGAGGCTGGGGTAGATGAGAGGAATGAGGAGGCATACAGAGCGGGATAATCTTCTTTTCCTTGCAATATACTTCAAAGTTGGCGCAGTCAGCTTCGAAAGCGTGGCAGAATGTTTACGCCGCCATTCAGATTGGGTTTGGCGAGCTGTCAACCAGCGGTACCAGGAACAGTAACACATTCAAACTCCATATCACCAATGATTCCTCAGAATGGAACGGAGGCTCTCCGTTGTTTGTCTCTTTTGTCGCCCCGTCTTGGACACTGCTTTTGGAGCCACATGATGCCTTGATCATGTTCGGCGTACAAAGCAAGCCCAACAACGTTGCCAAGTTCATGAAACGCCTTGGACCTGAGCTGAACATTTACAGCACGACGCTCGCCGATGAGAGTCATGTTTATATAAGCCGTCACCTTCCTAACAAAGATGGGTTCACCATTGTCTCTGGATTTGTTGGAGATGACACTGCCCCCCCCCCCC
>JAMYIC010001460.1:0-13174 GCA_024112705.1 Microcera coccophila
AGGCGAGGAGGGCTCCCGGCAGGGCCGCCGGAGGCAAAAGAGACGCTCCAGCTTTGCGTTCCCTAGGGCAAGGATTTCAGTTGTTGGCATAGGACCTAGTATAAAACCAAATGAACTACGCTTCATACATCATATCCCGTAAACATTGCTCATTAGTGCCGTCCAAGACCCCATCTGCCCATTCCAAGATATTCCGCGCTGAAAGCTCACTGTCACAGTTTTCCACAGCTAAATCAAAGTCCCTCTTGACTTGACTGGCACTAAATACTGACAGCCATTGCGGCTCCAGCGCTTTCATCTCGTGCAGAAATAAACGTCGCAGACTTGTAAGTTCGTAGTCCATAAGGTGCTCCTGGTATAGTTCAGAGACCCGTGGACGACCCTCCTGCTGATGATATCTGCTTATATCAGGCTTCTGGTCCCGGGTCCTACTCTCTAAAAAGGGTGGGTAGGAGCAGGCTTTCCACAAAGGCAGCGCTGACACACACTCCCAGTCGATGACGCCGGTGAGCTTTCCGCTGTTGTCGACGAGGATGTTGCTTAGAGACATATCTCCGTGCCAGAGCATTGTTGGCTCTTCGTTGGAATGTTGTTGTTGGGGGAAGACTCTGTCGAGCAGCGGCTGTAGCTTGTCGATAATCTTGAGCGTCAATGTAGCATCGTCAAGTTCGTCTCCGGCGTCACTATCGAGCTCGGACTGGTTGGCGTACTTGTCTACAAGCCAAAGACAGTCGCTTTTATATAGCGAAAGGCGGGTCGAAATCCACTGGTTGCTTGACGAAAAAGGGCCGCGGTTGATATCAATATGTATGTGTCTGTCCCAGAAGAAGGGCATAGACACTATACGACCAGTCGGGGGAATGCGGTTGGGAGAAGCAGATGGTGGCTCGGGATAAATGTTGCCGATGCCTGCAAATTGATGTTTAAAAAGGTAGGCCGAGAATGAGGCGAGCTGTTTGACAATATCGGATTTGCGGCTGAAATCGAGACGAGTCCAGGCCTCGGATAGGCAAGTTCCTCCAAGTTTGTTCATTAAAATCCATTCAAACCCAACGGCCGAGTCTCGAGAGTAGCTGTAGTTGAGGATGCGAGGGACTGGTATAGTTGCCGTTTCAGAGACCTATCCAATAGTAGCAACCTCACTAAGAGTCTTGTATCTCGGATCAACAGGAAGGGAGACTCTGAGGAGGAGAGGAGGCTGGTCCGGGACTGAGACGCTGTAGAGCTTGTTGAAGGCACCCTGCTTGAAAAAGGCCACCTCGATGGTCTGGGAAGGCCAAATGGCCTGGAGTGCTAATTTCAGGTTATCGAGGTTGGGCTCAATAGTCCAGCGCGGCTCAACACCAAAAGTCTTGTGCTCCCAGCCCAGGCCGATTAGCTGCTCCTCTGGTAGTGGCATGTTGTGGAGAGGAGATGCGGTGACGCGACCAGAGGCGATGATGGAGAAAGAAAGGAAGAGAGGATAGGCCTGGCTTAGGTTTAAGGTCATCTGCAGCATCAGGGGAAACCCAATCAAGCTTAAACTTTGATGATTGATATGCTATTGATTTATTGTACTCCACCCGTAAACTAAATGCACAGAATTTTGAGACAAAACTCGAGCAACACATGACTCAGCACAGGTGGGCCGCTTTTACGGCCTCGTTGCACGCCAGCTCAACTTCAGCTCAGGTGTTCACCAGCTCTGCTCACCCCGTTTGGCTAAGCAGCAGCCCGACAACCTCTCTTATTCCCATTCCTAGACCCTTAAGCACTAGAGTATTCCCAACGCCCCGTCTAACTCTCACGAGCGGAACGGTAACCCTAACCAGGGAGTTAGCCTTGGGCCTGATAGGCGGGACAAGAGCGACTGGTATCTACATACACATTTGGGCTACAACCTTGAACTTGTGAACTTAGGTGGGACCCCGAGAGATTCTACAAGACCTGACCTTATCTCAGACTCTGAACTGGTTGTAGTGGGCGTTAAGAAGGACTCCATGACGATCTCTCTCACCTCTTTTCTGCATATTCTTCAAATAAGGTTGAGAGGATCTCATGTGCCTTTACCTTTAATGACAGTGATGCTCGGCCATTCAGTTAGTTTCGGTAGCATTCTCGAGCAGGCACCAGCCTTTGCACTTCAGAGCCCCTTTCTCCCGGTTCTAATGCTTAGCCGCCAATGTGACATGTTTCGCGACGGTTTGAGCCAGTGCGGTATCAACCACCTCTCGAACACACGTCCTGTTACTGTGAAACGCGTACTCTGCTAGGCTTTCATCTATTTTTCAGCGCCTGCCACCAATTGGTTGGAGGATTGTGAATGATGAAAAGGCTTTCCGGGAAATAGAAGAAATTAGGAGGAGGGGAAAAGCTGCGATAGATGGTTGGAAAAATAACAGTCGACGAGATAGTCGTGCAAATCAACACACAATAATATGTTCCAACCCGCAACGTTCCCTCGAAAAGGGGTCATGTTTATTAATTACATCCATCAAACCCTTAAATAATGCCAATGGTGGCAAGTTTCCACGGGTCAGATCGACATGTTTGCACTCCCATCTCGATCATTCCAACGCAAACATAGGTCCCCTCCACTTGAGCTGACCTTTTGAGTACAAGTCCAGACATGATATCAGGATCATACCTTTGCACTGTTTCGGATGCATCGTCCGGAACTGCCACCGCCAGAGCCAGGAAAGGCAATTGGCTGTCATCAGCTTCGATAAATTCATTCAAGCTCGTCCTCTTGCCAAAACTGTAGGTTATTCCCGTATCGTCATCGTGAATGTCTAGTCCAGGGTCTGGGAAGGGCCCTCTAGCTAGTCTTTTGTCCAGATCACCCTCCTTGTCTTTAATTGCTTCTTCTTCTTCTTCTTCTTCTTCCTCGGATTCGGATCCAGAAATAAGATAGACCTTCAATGTCCATCCCTTGACGCAAAGTCTCCCCCTTTCAGCTTCCCAAACGGGTCACTCGTAGCCTGCTCAAGATGGACGTCGACCACTTCCAGACTGGTTCCTTCGATGACCCTTGTATTTTGGATCACGAAACACGGGTCCGCCGCCTCCTCCATGCCCGACGTCTTGGAGGCCCAGCTCCATGGGGAGCTAAGTATTTTGCCGTCGCTTTAACGGGAGGCTGTCGATGCCACATCAGCCCCCGCGCGATGTCGCCACGCCATAGACCGGCACAGTACAAGTCCCCGTCATGCGCTGTATCTCTCTGGCCAGACCTGAAATCGCCGGGAAAAGGTCGTCGGCGTACGTGAGCTTGCGGCCGCAAAAGTCCATGACGATGCGTAGCCAGGCTGTGTAGACATCGGCTGGCTGGTCATATTCGGCGCTGTCCGCAGACACTGTCGGAGGAGTCACGGCCAGGGTCATGAAGGCCTTCGGGTTGCTTCAGTGCAGCGGAAGAGAGGTTGGGAAGATAAAAGCTGCTCTTGAGTAAAGTAGAGTGTCCGAGGCGTGAGCATTGTCTCTTGCAAGACCCAGCCGCGCAGTTCAAGGGGATTGAAGTGCTTTGAATCAACCATGTCTTCAAAGGACAAAAGCGGCTTTCGAATGTAGACGTTTGTCACTTTCTCCTCTGCCGTGGATGAATCTATGCAGGGGATTGTCGCCCTGACGTCTGCGAATGAACCGAGCAGAACAGATGTGCGCTCTGTCCAAATGCCAACTTCTGCGCTTCTAGGATGTGCTGCTGCGATAGACAGTGTCGCATTCTGATAGTAGCTTCCCATCCTGGCTGATTCCTCGACCCAGTCGTCAGAAGAGTCTTGCAGAATGCACAACGAGTCGACCCAGAGGTATCGGAAGCCAAGCTTCCGCGTTACGACGACGGCATCCTGGAAGCTCTTGGAGAGCAAAGACCAAGGCAAGCTTCGGCAGTGCGCTTGCAGATTTGCAGAGACGGTTGTGAGAATCTTTTGACTCCCCCACCGATGGCTCAGAGCGAGCCACTCGCCCTTCTCTCCCTGGCACAGACGAAGACGAGGCTCTTCAGTGCCATCGCCAAAACCAACGTCAATGACCCTCGTAGGGAGTGCAGCCCTCCCGGGTCGTCCGCAGCCTGGATGATCTGCAAGACAGTCTGCCAGCTAGGAGCCGGCGAGCTCGAAAATGACAGCGTCACTAGCATTCGAGCTCAGCATTCTTCCAGTGAACAAGATGTGTTCTGCCACCTTGAGGTCAGTGCAGGCTCAACAGTTGACGACGATAGTACTCCTGCCGGGTGGGTGTGTAGTTTATTCCATCGAGGTCAATGGATGCGCAGATTTGGCAGAGCATCATGTCCAGGCAGGCTGACAAGCTCTAATAGCTTGGACTTGGCTTTTATTGAGAGAGAGAGCTTCGCAATAAATAATTACCCCACGATTGAAACGTGGTGTACCAGCCTGATGAATGCCCAATGCAATGTCTGTTTCAGCCCACTCATGCACGCTCACAGCTACAAGGCACCAAAGAGACGCGTATGCCTGCAGCTGAAATGCCTTGGAGAAGTCTCGAATCTGAGGAGCGAGACACGGATACGCAGTCGAGCTGTACCTCCTTCGCAACACCTAAATGTATGGACCACATAAGAGCAGGCCCTGTTAAGGCATAGAATATTGCTTTTTTTTAGGTGCCCATAGGTGTCACTATAACATCTTCAGGTATTAAATCTATGTTTTTCCCATCGTAAAACCTGCGTATGTGTGCCCACAGATAGCATGGTGACACCTATGGGCACCCAAAAAAGCAATACTTTATGCCCTAGGTCCTGTACGGCTCTCTACTAACCACGTTTGGGCTGCAGCAACTCGATTGGGGACCAAATCCGGGGTCACCACCAGCTCGGCAAGCTCAGGCTGAAGCAGCAAGCGCTTAGTTCTAAGGAAGGGAGTTGAAATCCTCGGTCAGTTTTGGGATCATGTACGTATATGGGTGGCAAAGGGACCCGAAATATGAGGCTTCGTAAGATGGCGTTAACATCCTCTTAGTCTTTGTGTCACACTGCGAAAGGATCACTCTGACCAGTGGAGGCCTTGCTCGTCGCAGGTTCTGAATGACTTCCACCGTCGTTGCGGCTGGCTGACTTTCACTTCCATCGAGTTCATGAGCTTTTCTTCGGAAGGCCAAGGTTCGTCCGCGAAAGCAAGTTTGGCCATGTGACTTGAAGATAGTTTCCGTAGACAAGTTATATTTAGTTCCATGTAATATCTGATATTAACCCCCGAGGCCAAGCACACTCACAGAAGAAACACGGAGACAGAGACTTAATAAGATCAATCGTTTGTAGGTACAGTTGATGATGGTCCAATGTACCAACTCAGAGGACTTCCGTTGATGCTCTGGTTACCATGACCAGGCATTCCAATGGGCTTCTCAGATCTTTTGAGTTCCTCAGGCTTTTTTTGCAACTTAGTTGAAGAGGCACCTGAATGTCTGGCTTGAACCACCTGTGCGCATTTGTGATGCATTTTAGCACACGCCCTTGTCTCGGCTGCCAGTTGGAATGTTGGTGGGCATCAGGCCGAATTCCGATCATCCAAATTCATGATCAATGAGTATCGAAGTATGATATTCCAGGGCGGAAACCGGTGATTGAGGCTGACTCAGTATGGCGGATGCCAAGACTTTTTCAATTTCCTAGTTTGGAAGAGCTTCGTCGGATTTCGGAGACAAGTAGTCACCGTACGGCCAAAGTTGAGTACAGATAGAGGGTATATAAGTATCAGTTAGAGGATTGTAGAGATGAGAAGGCTTTCCATTGAATTTTCCTCTTGTCAATTTCTCATTGGACTTTGCTGTCCTGCCCACTCTCCCCAAACCATCACGGGTCTCAACGCACTTGAGCATTTAATTGCCTGAACGCTGTCAATACAAAATGCCACGACATCAGAAACAAGTCGATAAAACGTCCGACGAGGTAGCATCCCTTCCTTCAAAAGACATGGCTCCCCTTCCAGAAAACTTTGGACCTGTTTTCTTCCAGAACCAATTTCGGACCAAAATCGACCTGCCTACAAAACAACGATACCCAGATGTGAGCGGAAAATGTGCAATCATTACCGGCTCCAATACCGGTCTAGGACTGGAGTCGGCCAAGCAGCTGCTGGCCCTCGGTCTCCCGCATCTGATAATGGGCGTAAGATCCGTTGAAAAGGGCAATGCGGCAGCTATAAAGCTCCGGGACGCCAATCCCTCCGCAAAAGTCGAAGTCTGGCAGCTTGATCTGGAATCGTACGACTCAATTCGGGCATTTGCGGATCGATGCCAGGAAACACTCAGGCGTCTGGATATCGTTATTCTCAATGCTGGCCTGTCTCCTTTGGACTTCTCCATCGTTCACGAAACTGGACACGAAAAGACGATACAGGTCAACCACATCAGTACGGCATTTCTGACTATGCTTCTACTTCCAGTACTTAAGAGCAAGTCCGTCGGCAAAGAGCCTGCCCGTATAACCATTGTCAACTCAGTCACGTCCCATTTGTGCAAATTTCATAACAGAGATAGACGGCCCCTCTTGGCATCATTCGACAATACGCAGATCACTCGATGGAATGCGGAGGAGAGATATGGCGTATCGAAGTTGTTGTGTCAACTGTTCGTCGTCAAATTAGCAGAGAAGGTGGATCCCGAAGAAGTCATCATCAACATGGTTGACCCCGGACTCACCAAGGGTACAGGGTTGGCGCGGGATGCAAAAGGATGGGTCGGCATTGCGGCGAAACTATTCTTCTCGGTTGCAGGGAGGCCTATAGACCGGGGCGCCGCAACCTACATCGACGCTGTTCTGGGGCATGGTAAAGGGTCTCACGGATGCTTCCTTATGAACTGCAAAATCTCGCCGTAAGTCGAAAAGTACACAGCCCCCTCATTGACGGTGCTAACACGTCGTTTCCAACAGCCTTGCCTGCTGGTACTACAGTCATGGTAAAATACTGACGGACGTGATATGGACCGAGACGCTTCAGGAGCTCAACTTCGCTGGAATAGGGGGGTTGGTTGGGATGGAGTGAATCTCGCTGTACTTTTCCTCATTG
Source organism: Microcera coccophila (assembly GCA_024112705.1). Lineage (NCBI taxonomy): Eukaryota > Fungi > Ascomycota > Sordariomycetes > Hypocreales > Nectriaceae > Microcera > Microcera coccophila. Next base: position 7,011 of record JAMYIC010001460.1, read on the forward strand.
CCGCAAACATCGAGAGTGACACCTAGTGTTACCTCCCGAAGCCCGGGCACGTGGTTTTCGATCTTTGAAGTTTTGCTCCCAGTATAACATAGCATTATCTCGTGTGCGATGGAAGGCCTCTTCCTCATCACCGCGATTTCCATATCAATACAGCGTCGTAATTAATATTGAGACTCTTAGCGGGAGCTACGGCTATAAACGAAGAGCTTTCCGGCGTTGGATTTGGGGCTTGGGACAGAACAAGTCTAGGAAGGAAACAGTAATTTTATAACTCTTGGTTTTAATAATTTCCTTTTCTGCTTCAGACCTAGCAAGGTAAAGCAGGCAGTCAGAAGTCTCAAGCGTCTCTCTCTATTATACTATCGATATTTTGCTCAGTAATATAGAATTAGTTTACTCATTGAAGCGTTTTGCTGGCTCTTGCTACAGATTGACTGATGCTGAGCTGGAACGAATCTGTTCCCGATTGCAATACTTATATGTCCATTGACGCCAAATCTCATAGGGCCTTGGTTTCCTCTCAAGCATTGCGTGACTGAGTTTAGGATAGGTTGATGAGACCGAGAACTGTGCGTATTTGATCCTTTGCACTGAGCTTCAATATGTCGCTAACCTTTAATGGCATCCATGTACTCAATGACCGCTGAAAGAACCTCTTCACATTTGTTGATGCGCCATCGGTTAGTTTCTCAGCAGAATTGACGAGGTGTAAGCTCGAGACGATTTGTTTAATAAATTTAAAATACACAGAGCAGAAGTAACTTTTCAAATGTGTCACTGATTCCCTCAGAGCGAGCAATAGCTCCAGCTGCTCTCTCCCCCAATTCGGAGATAAACCGCCAAGATAACAGTCGATGATATTACGGAAACCCCGGACATTTATGACGAAATGGTGACGAGGAGTGGGGGAAAATCCGGGTCGTTGATGCGATCCCCCCTGCATCGACACATGACACCTCGGGAACAAGGACATGACTTGGTTAGCGCCCGTCAGTTGGTGCTCGACTTGATAGACGGAGCATTTCTAGTTGAACAACCGGCTTGAAAACTCCCTGGAGGCTCTTGCTCGGAGTTTCTTATCCACCTAATAGAGTCGACGAACTACATCCTGTATCGAAACAATGACGGTTGACAATACCCAGCCCGAGGGCCAAAACCCGATCGGCGATGTGACGGTGGAATTCCTCGGCCATCAGCTTGCAAGCAACAGCAGCAGCCACCGCGACCTTGGGTTTACCGGCCACCTCCAAGGTAAATGGTACGCTGTATACGGGGACACGATGTGGTGCGATACAGGGGTCACGAATCCCGCCGAGGACACTGAGGGATTTCACGGCATGGTTCGGAACTCGCTGTCTGCCCTGACGGATGACCCCCTCGTGGTAGACGATTTGCACCTCAACGATGACGAGCCCGTCCCGCACCAGAAACAGCTCGTGCCGTACAGGGAAGAATGGGGCGAGAAGATCACCCACGGCTTCGGCGGTACAAGCATCGTGGAGACGGATCCTGACGCGGGCACGGGTGCTCTGTACTACCTCGTGGTAAGAAAAGGCGTCGGGTGTCGCAGAGAGAAGTCATCTGACGACGAATATCCTAGAATGACGAAGAACATTGCAGAGGCGCTGGCGTTGCCAAAATTGAACTCGTCGACGACGTCCCCACGGTAACTGAGCGACTCGGAGACAGCGGCTGGTGGTGGGACGGGGATCGGGTTCCCAAGTACGGTGATATCGCGGCATACCAGGACGTCAACAGCGAATACATATACGTCCTCGGGAACCCGCCAAACAGCGAAAGCGAATGGCCTGCCAAACTGTACATCTATATGGCGCGCGTACGGGCATCGGATGCTTTTGATCTCGACAAGTACGAGTACTGGTGGGGTCGACAGGAAGGCTGGAAGTCCGAAGTGCTCACGACATTCAACTCGGAAACAGCAGTCATGTGGGCGGCTGGCCAGGGACAAATCGTCTATAACCAGCATTTCAATACCTACATCTACGTTCATCTCGATCTTGGTAAGTTTCACCATTCACAAGCACCAACGTCCCGGCTTTGCTGATGGTACTCTAAAAAGGCGGTGCTGTCTGCTTGCGAACCGCTCCGAGCCCTGAAGGTCCGTGGACAGAGGACAAGGAAATCTTCAAGGCGGAGCCTATCGACAACGGGCTGGTGTACGCTGGTGTGGCATATCCCCATCTGGATGAGAGCGGCCAGACATTGACGATTGGTTTTACGAACAATAACAACACCCAGGTTATCAAGGCTTCTTTTGTCTAGAGGGTTGTACCAGGAGACTTTTCAGCAATTTAAACGGATAGAGCAATGACTTCAATCGGAATAAAAGGGCTTTGATTCAAGTTTTAGGAGGTATCAAAGGGTTCGATTCGCGACACGAACATGGACAGATTGGTGTCGAGGTTAAATTCCCGCAAGCAAGACCATTACGTGGCCCGTTATCTGGTCTTCAACCAACAACGGATCATAGATGCATAAACATGTCATGAATGACCTCACCGCAAATGCCGCGTCACTGTGGGCTGTTTCACATTCAAATGGAAAGCTTCGGCGACTCCCCCATTTGGCTCATGGGAATGGTATCAACTACACGCTCAGTCCACTCGATTTCTTATCATGGAGTTCAAAGGAGAAACTCAATGACGCTCACATGCAGCATTGGATTAAGCCATCATCAATGGAAGCAATCTCAACAGGCATGAACTTGCTTGAACCCTACACCAACTGATTGATCCCGGCGGATCATTGGCCGCCACTCGAGTATTCCCGTGTTGCCTGGTGATGCACACAAGTCAAGGCCTGTTTTTCATCACTGAAGAGTGGCAAAGTAGGCAGCTAGATGGTTTTATTGATCCATTGGTATTCCACAAGCCACTTTCATCCTTGTAGACGAAGCAGTTTCTTTTGTTCACCACCTGGTCTTTAGTCTGAATTTTGATTCTGGCCGTCGGCACGCACGATAATATGCCGTCAATCGCTGTTGAGATATCTACTTCATCGCCCATATTCGGCTTGGCAACACCAGGGCCTTTCCCGATTCACATCGATCTCGCTCCAAACCACAATCAACCGATCACATTTCCAAAAGCCACCACAACACTTCGATTCCCTCGAGTTCGAATGGTGGACTTACTTTCACTGAACGTCCCACGGGCAAACTGATTGCTGGGAGCCCGTTATGGATTTGCGGACCACACGACTATGGCCTCGGAGAAGCTTCCAAAAAACGTTTTCATACCCTGCATCCAGGGCAGAAGCATACTATCACGGTTAAAACCGAGCCTGCGTGGTTCAGAGCGAGACTCGGCGCGTCTTCCCCCGAACCCGACCACGCAACAGCTTTCTGAAGCTTTAGCGAGCGTACCGTTGGAATCTCTGCGGCTCGATACGAATGAGTTTGAGGACGGGAAGACTTACGAGATTGGAATTGATGAGAGGGTATGAACTGCCTCGCGGCTCGAGGGTACAAAAGAAGAGCGTCTGTCTCAACTGGATGTCGAGAGAAATGCGGGTGTAATGAGCGCAGAGGAAGTCCTCTTCCGTGTGACTTAACCTGCTCTTTTCCTGATGCGAAGGCCCGGAGTGGATGGGAGTCTAGACTAGCCGTAGTATGATGCTTAAGCTGAAAATTCAACACAATAGCCTCATTTGACAAGCTGTAGTTACCAAAGAATTAGAATCGGATTACTCCTTAACCTTAAAAACCACAATCCGCCTCTGTGAGTATGTAGAGGAGCCTGGGCTGAACATGGCGATAAGTCACTAAAGGGCAGCCCAGTCAATGCCTACCGCGGCAACCAACGATCAATTAGAGAAATGGGAGCAGCGTAGGTCTGCAAGAACATCTCTTACGGGAACTGGGATTACAAGCGGATCATTCTTAGCAACCCTAGAAGTCTACTTGGCGAAGTCACCAAACCAGCTTCGCGAATGGGAACGGATTCTCATCCTTACCGTTCATGAGGAGCCGATTAAAGAGTTGATGTCCGGCTGGGCAATCGGTCACTTTGCTACTTCTGCAGATTGCCTCGAGCAAGCGTCTGGAAAATCCTCATAGGCTCCCTGGGAGATACCAAAGTTGATCAAGAATGATGAAGCAAAGCTGCAGGAAGTTGAAGGACACGTAGTAGGCGGCAGCTTCTAGCTTTACTTCTTCTAATAAGAGCCTAATATTGCTTCATTACTATAATCACTAGCTACAATTCTAAAATACCTAACGGCAATTAGATCTTTTTACTCTCTTACTGCTTACTAGATAAAGCTACTATAGGCTTAAGGGGCTGCTGTAGAGCTCGAGCCGAAGGCGAGGAGGGCCCCCGGTAGGGCCGCCGGAGGCAAAAGAGACGCTCTAACTTTGCGTTCCCAAAGGACAAGGATCTCTCGGTCGTTGGCATAAGACCTAGTACTTTGAGGTTTTCAGGGTCAGCACACAGCGTCTTTATCAAGGATAGCGGCTACTTACTCTGCAAGTACAGATGAGTTTTGCGGCCCCGTATAAAATCAAAACGCGCTATTACGCATTGAAAGCGAAGATTCCAGTGAACAAGCATCACTTACATCTTACGCGGTGCTGTCAAGACGGAGTTTATTGCCTTCCCTTGCTAAGTCCGAGACCAGCCCGGACCTAAAGTCTGGCATCCGGTATAAATAGTCTACGACACGGAGATGCATTTAGAGGGATTTTTGACATCTGTTGTCGCAATTGATTCGATTGCTTGATTCGAGTCTTACTTCTTCGTCTGTTATTTGGTTCGAACAAACTCTCCCCCCAAACTGCCAACAGCATCATGACGCAAAAAGCACTCCTAATCCAGGACATACAGAACGGGGTCCTCGACCTTGTTTTCTCCGACAAATCGGCTGCAGAATCCTACGTGAAACGAGTGACCACTGCGATTGAGGCAGCCCGTAAGGCAGGTATAAGGGTAATCTACGTCGCCGTCAAGTTTCGACCCGGTCATCCCGAATCTCATCCAGAAAACCCATCAACTGCCCGAGTCGCTGCTCTGGGCACTTTCATCGAAGGCGACCATGCTTCCAAGATCCACTCTAGCCTTCAGCCGCTTGAGGGCGATATCGTGATCGGAAAGCACCGAGCTTCTTCCTTTGTGGGTACGGACCTGGAAATCATCTTGCGGAGTTTTGGAATTCGTCATCTTGTTTTAGCAGGATTAATGACGGGAGGCGTGGTTCTTTCGACGGTCCGTCAAGCATCGGATCTTGACTACAAGATCACCGTGCTGAAGGATCTTTGTGCCGATATGGATCGCCAAGTTCATGAGGTTTTGGTGGAGAAGGTGTTGCCGCGTCAGGCGGAGGTGGTAACATCGGAAGAATGGTCTTCTAAGGCATAAGATTCGCAGCCAATTCTCCCTACGTCTGAGAGCGTTATTCAGCCAAACCAGAAATCCTTGTTTGAAGGGTAGTTCTGGTATTGCTTAGGACTTTACCCAAGCCCCGTTTGATGCTGGGCCAGTTGGTGATAGATATATCAAGGCAGATGTAGGCATCTGTACAAAGCAATTACTTTGCCTTGGCGAACTGCGTTCTGGAGCAGGTTTCGGAGCTCTGCAACTGTGGCAGAAGGAGAGTAGCTGATGTCATAGTACTTCAATTGCGCAGCAAAAAAGGACTTCTTGAATAGCCGTCGGGCTTCGTCTTGAGCTTCTTCTCGATCTCGCTTTGAGCAGAAAACTTCTGGGCAGAACAGCTGCTTCAGCCGCGAGTCCTGAACCCGGTCGATACCTCTCACGCTGAATTGATCCTGTATGAGTTGGAAACCATTCTGCTGGAGCACCGGCGGCTCAGGTCGTCTCCCTACCATGCTATTGGAATGGAAATAGTGGTCGACCTCGGCAAGCGGACTCTGAGGGGAAAGCGGAAACTCAACTGTTGAGGTCATAGTCTCGTCAGGGAGATTAGCGTCACAGGGACTCCTTTGTCACTCCTTGGCGGCAATTTCCACCATTTGTTAGTCTCTCGTTATCACGTGTTGAATCCTTGCAAGCACGACTAGGTACAGATGGAGAGAGGAACTCGCAGCCTGCCTAGTAGACACAAGACACATCAGTAACCAGCGACTGGCTAGTATGTTTACTTACATACCTCATGGTGGTATTGTAACTCAGGAAACAATTGGCCTC
>JAMYIC010000147.1:0-10919 GCA_024112705.1 Microcera coccophila
CAGCGTTCAATTGCACATGTCTCGCTATTCGTTCTTGACCTTACTATAATTCTATTTTTTCCAAATATTTGCATGCATGTCTACCGCCTTCTTTTCTCGCCTCGTCGACAAGGCGGCACTGCATGTGCTATTCTTACGTAAGAAAGCATCTACAGCATCAGCGCGGGAATGTGGAATCGAAAACATCTGCTGTATTAGGGATCCAGTCTATTATCACTAGTCAGCTATATTACAACGCATCACTACCGAGTAACCAACCCTGTCTAAGAACGGTCAGACATTTCGAACCCGGCAAACTTTGATCGAGAGGATCAATTGACTTGACGGCTAGTTCACCTCGATAGCGCCAACACCAAAGTTCCATTCTCTCCTCGCGAGCTGCCCCCGGTCCTCTTCTGCGCTATTGCTATGTTCCCGTGACCACCCGCCTTCATCGCCTCACGCGCTAACGATATATCTAATCCCCTCTGTAAATAGTACCATTTGATCCTTCCACCCTGTTATAGCACGGGTCTCGTCACTCCCGGCCTATTGGCTAGGGCTGGATACAACGCGCTACCCTGTAGAAAATAAACCAGCCTCGCTGACGGGCTCAAGTTCGACGTTTTGGGGGGAGGCTGTATTCTCCTACTGATGTTGATGGAACTTCTCGGAGCGTCCCGGGCGGTGGCTCGAGATGTTGAAGGCTGACTGCTTCTGGCAGTTCAGTATCGGTGTCAGGCCGGGAAAGGCATGCTACGGTACAATCGCCGAAGAATGGCACGCAGGATGCTATTCGAATCGCTGGTAATCAGGAAGGGTTGGTCCTTCTACTGCCTCCCCGCGAGGTAATCTAAAATTGGCCCTTGGTAGATGTTGGATTGTCTATTAAACTTTGTAAGGCGAAGCATAACTGCACCAAACAAGTCTGTGTAAGCAAACATCCCAACACAGTCATCCGTACGCTCCCGGAGTGCTTCTGGAGGATTCATCGGTGAGGTTTCTGTACCACGAATCACGTCGGACGTTTGGCGTACTTCCGTCATCCCATAGCTCTTACAGCCCAAAAGCCACAAGACAGGCGCTCACACGTAATCCTCACTACTCTTTTCTGCAGCTGCCCTCACAAGAGAAGAGACTGGCTTGAGTGTGCTGCGGGTCTGGGTGCTTGTTTCTTACAGCTGATGATGACAATAAAAATGTCGCTACTCGAAGAGAGTGCCAAGAAGCCAGGATCGGCGAAGGTGTCTATTATTGGGACAGTCTCTGAACAGCCATAACTCAGCTTCTGATAAATAGACTGGATACGTAGGACGATGCATGGTTGTTGAGGGCACTTTCATCAACCTGATAGGACACGAAAGGTTTTAATTTCTAAGCTGGACTTGCAACAGCCTGACGCCGAGGACAGTCGTACTCAAATGGAACTTCCTAAAATACTTGACAAGATCTGTTGGCCGGCCGTTCACTAAACATGACAAGCTTACTCGTCTAGTGAACCTCAGACGAACGAAGGATCCTCGGGATCTCAGAACCTCAAATTTCGAACTTGGCCTGCCCTTGATGTCGAATATACAATATCTAGCTCGGAGAAAAGCATGACAGACTACATTCATTGTATCCAGCGACCCAGATCGTTTTAATCATGTTGGTGGACATTTTGCTCCACCACATTCGCCAGTCTCACCGAAAACTCGGCTGATTTCTGAGGGGGGCTTAGTAGCAGCCTACTTGATGTCCACTCCTCCTTCTGTCGACGAATCTTCACTCCGTCTCTCATTGTTGGCCGGCATTCTATTTAATATTACCCTGTGCCAGTCATCCCATCAGTGTCCAGTGAAATACGACGATATCTCGCCCTGATTTGCAAGCTCTAGCGGGCACGGAGGGTTCTGGCTCAGGACGGACAATCGAGGACCGCGATGCAGATACCGCCGCTGGACACCTCGATGATATGGTGAAGGGCAAGCACATAGGCGATGAGTTTAAGCGAATAGCTCCCTCAAGCTATCGGGAATCACATGGACGACATCTTCGTAAAGCACAAAAACATTAGGGGAAAATGAATGCTCGTGAAGAGCTACTTATTGCCACGTTTATCATGCCCCTTACTGAAGTTGGTTTTCGTAAAATAAAGCTGAGAATAGAGGAGATCACATCCGTGGGTTGGGTCATAGAACTGGAGGAATCATGAAAGTGAAGCCTGGGGCGTCTGTTTCATAATGGTAGACATGGGAGGAAACACGCATGTAAAGTCCGCTAGAAGAACATACGAGACAACGCTGATTGCTGTTACTACAGTTGATGCACTTCTTATTACCAGCTTCAGCAATACAACAAATTCGCCAATCGGAATTCACAAGATACAATGCTAGTATAGTAGCAACAAGTCGTGGTAACCTACGAAACTAGTCCCATCGTAGATGAACCGCGCGAAAGGTAGCGATTGCGTTTAGAGTAGATATCGTGAGTTTAGGGGTTATCAGCAGAAGGAGAAAGGATTCACAGAGCTAACGACAAGGGAAAAGTGAAGAGAGTCGTCGTGAGAACGAAACTCTCGCGCAATCAGGGGATGTACGAAAGAGATATAACAAAGAGAAGCAGAGTGACAGAAATTCGCTTTACGTTCGGTCGCAAGGAAATCTCCAAAAGATTCCTGTTGGAAATTCAACCTTGATTCCTATATCTTTTCTGGAGCCTACTTCTTCTGATTAGGAGAAAGACATCTGTGAGATGAGGCCGAGTCTTGCTTCCATATTGAGGTCGGCGGCAAAGCGTTCAGGAATACCCGACAGTACGGTCACTGGGTTCTTTTTCTTTTAGGATGCTTTGCTGTCGCGTCTTTGGATCTCAATGCTTTCGAACGTCATTCTAAATTGAAAGAATCACTACCGTTACAAATCAAATAAACTTTTCGACGGGCTCCCTCATTTCCCGACAAACTAGAAATCCTGACTACCAAGCAACTGACTCGTCATAGGCCAAGAAGCGTGGCCTTGTTCCTCTCTTCTGCTCTTCACCACCACGAGGGCTTCTTTCTCTTGAGGAATTCGAACGGACTTGGCTCGTTCAATTCCTGCTTTGGCAGACCCTTCAGCTCGGCAATGTCCAAATGATCCAGCCACTTCTCAATGTTTTGGTTGTCCAGAACTTGCAACCAGGGATCTTTCGATTTGAACCCTTCCTTGCGTTCGAAAGCATTGAGAAACATGCGCTCCTTCGGGTGCCGATACAGCTGCAAAATGCAAATCGGAGATTCGACATACTCGTATTGGCCCGGGAGAAATGATACTTTGGTTTTGGCCTGCAGCTCGCTTCTCCATTGTTCTAAGAACGTCACACTGCCCTTGCCACGAACACTGATAGTCAAGAGGTGTTTGGCCTCTTTCAAGCACGACAGCATCGTGTCGAAGAAACCGTTCTGGTGCAGCATCTTGCTGTCGCGTTTCGTACAGATGAGAAGTGAGAGATGGCGGAGATTTGGAAGCATGGTCAAGACAAAATGTATGGCTTCCTTTGCCTCTGTGAAAATTCTCTCGCTCGTCATCCCGGTCTGGTCCTCGTATAGTTCCATGGGGTGTTGAAAGTTTTCATCGAATTTGATCGAGAGTCTGCGAAGATTCTCGCCAATGGTGCCGTTCGCGAAAGGCAGCTCCAGACAGGGCCTGATGGTGTCAGGGCCGGCACCAAACGTGCTGGCATCGAAGCTGCTGACAAAATGGAGCTCGGTGAGACGCCAAAAGAGTCCAGTGAACTCTTGGCGAAGCTGTCTGCAAGTAGCCATGATGCTGCAGAAGGTAGGGTACCGAAGGAGTGTAGACAAGTGAGGACGACCCTGGGTAGGGGTTCTCAACATGTTCCACAGGTCGTCGCCTCTGAGATCGTAAGAGAGCGAAGCCAGTGGCAGCTCCCCGTCCGGGACCGTCTCTGGTTCCGGCCTTGGTCGACGGGCAACATAGATGGAAGAAACGGATCGGTGAAAGAGAACTCGGGGATGAAGGCACTTGTGGGTCTGGACGGCATGCAGGACGAACTCGAGGCCCATCCAATCTATGAGCTCGGTGTAGATTTGCTCGCGAAGGGTGTAGGGAATGTTGAAAAGGATGGAGTCTTGCTGGGCAGGAGGACCGGGTTGTGGTTGGGAACTGCTCGAGGAAGAACTAGGGGGCTCCATCTGGCCTTGACAACCCCGCTCTCGGATAGGAATGGCCAGCTTTTCAGAAGACATGGCGAAAGAAGATTGATACGGGAGTATTTGAAGATGTTCAAGTCTTTGAAGATGTTCAACTCCTTGGACGGAGCTGACAGTAGTGTGAGGGGACTGTTACGAAGTTAGTAAGGGTAGTAGTCTATGGAGGTCAACGGACTTGGTACCTTTGGTTCAACCGAGAACGCGTGATTTTCCAAATAAGGAAACAGAGAAGCGTTTTAACTTTAAGCCCTCAAGAAAAGGTTCCGTCTTGTCCAAGGACGAACGAAAGACGTAAGAGGAAGCAAGAGTTTGGAGCTATAGTGAATCATCCATTTGTCACTCTTCGAGGTGGATGAAAGAGGAGAAAGGACGCAACCTCCCAGGACGCTCGAGAAGAGGAGAAAACCACTCCAGGGGAAGATGACTAAGTCCACATCTCAAGCCACCTAGGCAACGATGACGGGGGACGGAATATGCCATTATCTAGTGGTGTATCAATCAGTGTTGTGTAACCTTCCGTGCAACCAGCAAACGTGGCAAATCCCTCACCGGGTGGCACAAGAGCCCCTCATGACAGCCTTGCTATTGTCGATGCTACAGTGATAGGCTCGAGCGAAATTTTGAACCCGGGTGGTTACGTTTGCCTAGTGTCGTTTTGTTCTGGTCTTGATATCTAGAGTCTTGGCAGAAGTGTTGGCAACTCGCCTGCCCGCTGTGGCTTAAGCCCCGACGTTGTCCAAGGTGGAGAACTATCAAGTCGAAACCACAAGCACCAATGGTGGGAGGAGGAGTACATGCTTGATTTAGGAACGCGGATGTGTTTCTTGGTCCCCCTGGCTGTGGGGAGCATCGCAAACGATTACTTCGTTGTACTTTTTTATCCCAGGTTATTCGCTACATAAATCATACTCTACATGTCTAGGATTGTTCCATATTACTGGGGGGTACCTGAGAGGTATTACAGTAACCCAAGATTGGGAGAGAGACTTGCGATGGTAGGGGTATCGCATAGCTCTACGTGGGAGCATGATTGGCTTCAGGTCCCGGTGGCCCTTTGTGCAACCAAAGGATAAAGTAAGGAGGGACAGCAAGGTACTCCCTCTCAGATAGGCTCCAGATCTATGCCCAATCTTACTCCCCAGACTTGGGCTCCAACGCTGTTTCATTCTCTCTTCGTCCCACCCAGCCTCCACCATTGGAACATCCCGCAACAGGACCTGCGGGCTCGGGGAGATCGTTTTGGATCTCTCATGCTCCCCAAAAGTATCTGAATTCATTCCAACCGTCTAGATTTCCTGATCCAGCAAACGCAACTGCTCATCCTACTGTCTATAGCTTGAGTGTACCCGTACATCCGAGCCTTCTGCCAACATGTCTGATGGCACACTTCACGACGGTCAGCCGATCGTCGGCACTGTCACACAAGCCACGAATGAGAAGAATCGACCTTATTCTTCTCCAGGCTGTATTGGAGAAGCTCCTCGGAAGTCAAAAGTTCCCTCCCCGCTAGACTTTTCCCAACCAATCCTCCACCCCATCTCCTCAACATACCACACAGCCGTCGTGGAACGAAATGCCTTGAGATCCTGCAGTAGACTAGTACTTAGCTAGTCCCGCACATGAGCCGAAACTGGACTAACGGACGACACACCCACCAAATGTCCTCACGCCATTTACTTCCACCCTCTTGCGCATCGCTCGCCGACCCCTGCCATCGGCAACTGACGTGGTACGGGCTCCGAAGCCCCTGTCCAACTACTTCAAGGCAATCGGGTCTCCGCTAAGTCCGCGTGCATAAAATCCGTTTTGAGCTGAATCCCGACGACGCTATAGACGAGGCTTGCCGCCAACGAGCCGGGAGTTCCTAAAAAGTTGGACTTGTGTAGAAAACGCACAAGGAGTACCGCCCTCAACTTTCTTCAACGCTTTAGCTACGAATAGGCATATCGATAGTGAGCTGAATGAGGTTTCTGGCGCCGTACTGACTTCCATGTCACCTTTGTGTACAATTCGGGCCCCGGCTTGGCGTATTGTGAATCGGAAGGGTCCTCTGAGACAGTAGTCTGCCGTTGTACGCCACAACTGATTTCTCGTTAGCTGACTGGTAACACCATTGCTTTCTAAGATGTGGGCCAAAGGCCGTTCGTGTTAGGCAGTTACGAGTGATCATCAGTCATTATCTTGGATGGAAACCCGGTATCTGTTTGGGCGCTATTGGTGTCGTGTCTTAGATTGCCCGCTGTTCTCCACAGGTATTTGTGAAGAGAGGGGAACGAATGAGTCGAGTTGTGAAGACGCTGCACAAGAAAATTGCAATGAAATGTAGCATTATCATTCCTAAAGATACTAGGTCCTATGCCAACGACTGAGATCCTTGTCCTTCGGGAACGCAAAGCTAGAGGGTCTCTTTTGCCTCCGGCGGCCCTGCCGGGCGCCCTCCTCGCCTGCGGCTCGATATCAGCAGATGGATTGGACATATCGAGCGAAGCGAGGAGTACCCCCGGTAGGGCCGCCGGAGGCATCATCAGGGGAGTATTATGTTGCCTCTAGCGGCCCTACTAGGTACCCTCCTCGCCTTCAGCTCAAGCTTTATAGTAGCCCCCTAAGCCTATAGTAGTTTTATCTAGTAAGCGGTAAGATGGCAAAAACATCCAATTGCCGTTGGGTATTTTAGAATCGTGGCTAGTGATTGTAGTAGTGAAGCAACATTGGGCTCCCATTAGAAGAAGCAAAGCTGGAAGCTGCCGCCCGCTTCGTGACCTTCGTCTTCTACGCAGCTTTGCTTAATGAAACTTACCAACAAGGGCGGAGGACAGATGGGCCTGATTGCGACGGTGATGGCGACGACAAGGACCGGATGGGCACATGATGTATAGCAACTTGAAAAAAGACAGAACAATTAGGAATGAGCTCATGGACTCAAATTGTTTTCGAGGCACTTGGAATATGCAGTTCAGTCGCAGTGTCCCGTGACCACCCGTTCAGGGTCACCCTGCTCTCTATCCCTTCCCATTCTAATATTTTACAGCAAGCAACACATTATCATACAACAAATATTGGTACAACTACTATTACAGAGTTTGAGACGACTCACTCTCGCTTTTGAAGCCCAAAAGACCGACGCACATACTTCTCAGCAGCCTCCAACCGATGCGTCAAGGCAGTGTCATACGGCGCAGCCTCCATCATGGCCATAACAAACGGTCCCTGCGCGCCCCACGTGCAGCCATGAAGCTGATCGCGAATCTGGGTTAGCAGTATGGCCGTCTCCTCATCCGCCGACAGACCGAGCGTGCTCATCTCCTCGAGCATGTCGAAGGTGGAGCCAGCATCGCCGAAGTGGTTCCAATGCATCTGGGCGAGCTTCAGGTAGAATGGCGTCGTGACGCCGAGGACGTAGGAGGGAAGGCCGAGTTCCTTGACGCGGGGGAGGATGTTGAAGGCGAGAGGGGAAGGTTTGGAAAAGGCGGTGTCCAAGAGGTTGAGGCCCAGGGTGAGGTAGTGAGGGTAGAGAGGGCCGTGGATGTCCATGATTCGTCGCTCGTTATCGGCCGATTCCTGGGCCTGCTGCTCCGCGACAGCCTCCTCGGCGGCGCTGGATTCGGGGTCGGTCTTCGATGCAGCCGCGTTCTTTGACCGTCTCGTCTTCTTCGCCCGTGCGCTAGCAGGCGGATCTTGAAGAATGCCCAACTTCTTGGGTAGCGAGAACACCTCCTTCTCCATCACGTCCCATAGTTCAATGTCGCTTTGGCAATCAGTCATCAAAGCCACGACCTTCGCCTTCTCCGCTTCCTGGATCTGCATGTACCGCGCCCACTCCTTCTGTTTCGCGGCCTCTTCCTCGTCCAACTCGGTCAAATCAGCCATTTTTGGTCGATGGGGCTCCATCTCGAACTTGCCCAATGCCATCTCGGCGGCCTTGCGCAAGGAGATGGGATATTTCTGAAGGAACTTGTCCCGGGACCCAGAGGTTCGGAACTGGTCCACGATAGACTTGGGGCCTTCGCTCAATGAGTCGGCTGCTGTAGGCCCACTCCCTTTCAGCCCCTCGGGATCCTCCTCCGACTTTTTATCCTCCGTGGACGTCAGGGCATTGCGCTTTCTTGCCTTGGGCATTCGCCCCTGAGCAATCTCATCGAAAATGCCCTTGAAGATTTCCGCTTCTGAAGGAGTAATGGTTGATTCTTGTCCAGAGCCGCCGTCTGGATCACCCGTCGCCAAATGCTGGTCCTCCTCGTCAAGCTCAAAAGGGATGGAGCTGTCCCTTCTGACGTCGGGCCTCCTGCGTTGCCGTTGTTGAGTTGCGTAAGCCCTGTGCGCTCTTTGAGACAGAACGAATGAGACAGGAATTTTGGCACATCTCTGGAGAGTCCGGGTTTGGTATAAGAAAGGGAGAAACGTCGGAGCCATGTTTACAATTATTCCTGGACTGCCTGGTCGTCTCACTTGGCAACCTCCGTCTCGAAAATTCACGACGGACGAGACAAGGTTTGCGCCGGATAAAGATCGGAAGTGCGCGCGAGTGCTGCCTACGCGTGACTACGCGCCGCAGATCAATTAAAGCCAGCGCGTTCCCGCGCGCCCTGCACGTCACCGGTTTCTCAGATTGTCTGTCCATCACCTTTCCCGTTGCCACATTACCGCACACCAGGAGGTCTCGTTGGGTAATTCGGGCAATCCATTCGAGAAAGCATCTCTTTGCACCTCTCGTCAATTTAATCAGTTCATTACAATGCCTGCGCAAAAAGGCTCGAGCACCATGAGTGCTTTCGAGCGGCGTCGCCTCGAAAATATGGCCACGAACCAGGCAATACTGGACAGCGCCGCGACCGTTGCTAAAAAGATGGCCCCGAAGCCGAAGCCATCGCCTGCCAAACCAGCTGCGCGCAAGTCTCGAAGTGCTCCGATTAAGAGAGAAACACCTCGGCCGACACGCATGAGCTCGCGTTTGGCTGGCCTCGACGCAGACAATGAAACGCTAAAACGCAAGATGGAAGTGGATGCGAAAGAAGAGGCCGACAAGGCCAAGGCGAAGAGACTCCGAGTGAGCGGGGATCTAAGCCTGGGAGATATTGTTGTCGAGGGGAAGAAGTGGCAGACCGGCCTCGGAGGACTTAAGGGGCTCGTCCGTGGTGCGCAGCCTGGTGAGCGAACGTTTACAGAGGATGATGTTAGGGAGACAACAGACAAGGGTCTGAAAGAACTGCGGTTGCGGATGAGTGGCTTAAAGTTGTATGAGCACTGGGAACCGAACGGTAAGCTTCTCCCAGGTCTTCGTTGAAGCAGCGGCTCATTGTCCATTAGATATCAAGATTGTGCCCCAACGGGCATATGCTCTGGGCTTCCATCCGACGGAGGACAAACCCATCATTTTTGCCGGAGATAAAGAGGGAGCTGTGGGTGTCTTCGACGCATCGCAGACGGCACCAGAGGTTGATGATGACGACGACGAAATTAATTACCCGGATCCGGTCATCTCCGCTTTCAAGACGCACAGTAGGACGATTACGTCGTTTGTATTCTCCCCGACAGATGCGAATGCCGTGTACACGTCGTCTTATGACTCGTCAATACGGATATTGGACCTGGCAAAGGAAACTTCGAAGCAGGTCTTCGCGCCCGCAGATGTCAACGAGGAACTACCCATTTCGGCTCTCGACATGGCGGACTCTGAACCCAACTTGCTCTATTTCTCGACTCTTGATGGTGGAGTTGGCCGCTACGACTTGAGAACGAGAGATGATGCTGAGATCTGGATGCTGTCGGAACAAAAGATTGGAGGATTCTCCCTACACCCTCTGCAGCCCCATTTGATAGCCACGGCTTCCCTCGACCGAACGCTCAAGATTTGGGATGCCCGAAAGATCGCCGGCAAAGGCGACCTCCGACATCCCGCCTTGGTCGGTGAGCATGAATCCCGTCTGTCAGTGTCTCACGCTTCATGGAGCGCGGGCGGACACATTGCAACGTCCTCATACGATGACACCATCAAGATATACGACTTCTCAGACGCCTCGAGCTGGAAGGCCGGACACGACATCCCGCCCAAAAAGATGGAGCCCACACACAGAGTCCCGCATAACAACCAGACTGGACGTTGGGTGACGATCTTGAAGCCCCAGTGGCAAAAACGACCGCACGATGGCTTTCAAAAGTTTGCCATTGGAAACATGAATCGATTCGTCGACCTTTTTGCATCTGATGGGAGCCAGCTCGCTCAGCTAGGCGGTGAAGGAATATCAGCTGTCCCGGCAGTAGCCCACTTCCATCCGACGCTGGATTGGGTTGCCGGTGCGACAGCAAGCGGGAAACTGTGCTTTTGGCAGTAGTTGGATAATGGGTATATATGTATATTGCATCGTTGTGTCTTGGATTATTTCATTCTGGAAATGGTCTCTTGCATGTGTTAGCGTTATTTAGATGAATTATGAGCCGTGTTCGAGCTGGAGAGAGCACAACAGACAGCCTTGCTAGGCTATAACGGGAACGGCCGGGAACTAATGTCGTGAAAGCATGTTGTCTGAAGGACTTTTGAACATATACGAGAAGCAAAAAAAGTCCGTTCCTGGACTTGCGCAAAACAGTTAAATGGACTTGATGCATGGCCTCGGTTTCTCCACTTAAAGCTAATCCCGAGTCGACGAGGACGCCGCCAGGGGTATTCGTCTGTTCTCAACAGAAGATGCTCAGCCTCGGCGCACATACCGCAGCAAGTCAAGACTCGTCGTCGTCATCATCCTTGAAAGGG
>JAMYIC010001461.1:0-11351 GCA_024112705.1 Microcera coccophila
CCGTTTTACAAGATGAAGCATAGATATACACATTATATTCATGATACACGGAGGGTGCCACCATTGAGCATCGGCAGAGTCGCATTCAAATTATTTATCAAAAGCATGTTGTTACATTCTAGCTTCGCTTATGAGAACAGCTTTTCAATCCTCAAGTTGTTCCAGTCCCAAGCTGTAATGTCACCATATCGACACGGCGTAGCCTCCGTAATGAACTCTTTCAACGGCAACAGAGAAGCGCTTCGGTTCGGCTTAGCAAAGTACGCGATTGAAAAACGCTCAGGGATCACATCGTCGCCGCCCGCCTTGATGGTTGGCGGATATGTGACACGGTGACAAGCGGCCTTGAACGTATCGTTCGTCAGCCGCTGGAGCGAGTCGCCAATATTGAGGATGATGTCGGTGGGACCCGATGACTCTACGTCTCGGAATGTTCCCAGCTGGGTCTGGTCTTCGATCTGCAGACCCCCCGTCGAGTCCTGGAACAACATTGTGATGCTGCCAAAATCGGTGTGCTCGGCGATACGGGTGGCGCTGCCATCCTCGAGCTCTGATGATGGAATGGCCGGATAATGCAGGATACGAAACTCGTTCTCGGCACGGTTGTGAAGAGACTTGAGATGGTCCTCGGAAACGTTGAGGGCGATGGCAAGGGCTGAGAGAATGTGCAGCTCAGTCTCGAATGCTTTGTCGTAAAAGGACTCCATGAAGCTGCGGAATCCGGGAAGGCTCTCCTCCGGCACCCAGAGGTTGTTGACGAGATCATCTCTGGCAGATCCCATATCAAAGGTTTCCTGTCGATATGGGTTGAGTATTCATCACACGTCATCAGGTGTTCAAATCCGCAACACGAACCTTGATGTCCCGCGTCTTGCCTGGGCCGAGCCCCTTCTCGTAGCCGCTAATTTGAGCGATGTTCTCTTGACCAACATAACTGTAGCCACGGTTGGGGTTTGATTTGGGAGGGTGCTTGGCTTTCATCTTCTCCTCGTGGGGCAAGTTGAAGAATTTCCGTGTCTGTTATCGTCAAGGCTTAGCGGCATTTTCATACACTTTTGGGGGTTTGGTCTCACCATATCAAAGAGTTGATGGATATCTGCCTCTGGGATGCCGTGGTTCTGAAGTTTGACACCTCCCCGTCGCTTTAACTGGTCGAGAAGTGTCACGCAAAACTCTCTTTTCTGCTCCGCCGTTCCGAAGAACATGGACATGTCAAGGGTATCGCTGTTTGGAGACATGTTTATGGTGATTCAGAGTTCGGCTTTGCCAAAGGTATTAGGGTACTTATGAGGAATAGAGTATTTGGAACTGCGTCTAACTGGGCCGTAAATACTGTCCCCGATGTAGACGTTATATAATTCTATGACTCGGGTCAAATTACTCTTGCTCGGGTTCACTTGTCAGTTCAGGTTATCTAAGACCATATGGGCGGCCTTGAACCCAGCTCCTGATTCGAGGCATCAGAATCATCTCGCTGCATTATCTATGCCGCTGATTGCCGCCTCAGAATAGTCCTTTTTAACGGATACAGATAGGTAGCGTGACATCTTCTGGGATATTGAGCCGGAAAGAATCAACGAGGCCGGCTATTGCCGCACACCAGTAAGACATGTGATAACCAGTCGTATCTCACGGGAGTCTTTGAGGTGCGAGTGGCGGCACAATTGTGTCTTTAGCCTCGAATCAATAGTTTGGGTAAGTGAGCCCGAGCGCTTTATCACGCTAGAGGGCATCATCAGAATAGGCATGTGGACCCGGGTCAGACTCGGGTGCAATCGGTGTTGGGTTTGTAGAACCCGAAGATAGCAGCTCCAAGTGAATCTTGGATCGAAGCACTTTATTCATTGGCTTGATGGCTTCGTGGTGTAGGTGAAGGTCCAAAAAAATAGGGGGTAATTGACGCCAGGCTCCATGAGCTAAAAGGGCTCATGGCAAATAAAGTAAAAGAAACGTAACGGAGCCGAGATCATGATCCCAAATTATTTATAAGCTCAAACAATAGCCAAAGGTTGTGAGGCCAGCTCAGCGGGACATCGCGATTCACACCTTCCAGCAATTGATGACAACCGATCAAGCTCCCTGCCGGCTGTACACTACGTGAGACACATTCACCTCGCCCTATGCATTTTGACAGCCTAGATCTATAACTGAGATAACATGATTCGAAGATCTGTAGGTCTTTCCCGAGTCCCCAGATGTAACACGTTGGTGAATTCAGTCAATGCATATCATACCTGCTCCAAGTTCCGTCTCATAGATAGATTGATATTGAACGGGGAGACAGAGACGGTGTCTGTTACAGTCACTTTAAGCAACGATACGTAAAATATGTCGAAGCACAGCTGAACTACCCTGAATAGTATCAGGAAGGCGAAAGTAGACTGATGAAGAAGTCAAACTCGGCATGAACATTGTGCCCCCTACTTCAGGTAGCAAAGTTGATAAATACTCGCATTGACTGTAGCATGATTTTGTATTTTGTTCACAGTAACGCAGTTTCGATTTGCTACCGACGGTCAGTCAAGATGGTGTGAAAGAAGGGAATTCTCCTTCTGGATACTTGCGTTCGATCCACCTCAGCCACCACGAGGTCAGGCCTTTTCCAGACTCCCAGTGTAGGGTTGAACGCCGAGAGCACCATAATGCAACGGTGTAGGAAATATTGCATATACGAGGCATGTTGTTATTAACGCGGCCAACGAACAAAGTTCAACGGTCAAGGTCGCTAGCACAAATCACTGGTCTTAGATTGTGGAATAAAACCGGTAAGCTAGGAATTGAGTTATGCTGCGCTAGCACGAAGCTTAACACTATTTGCTCAACTCCCACAATACGCGTGTGCGAGTACATCAAGGTAGATGTGCGCGAGTGGACAGAAGATAATCCCTGAACACGGCGAGGCCTCAGTATCAATAGCTCCAAGACATGAGGTACAATTATGCAAGTAAGCACACTAAGCTTTCCGTCATCTCCGCTGAGCGTGGTGGAGGTGCCCCATTGATAAGCTTCTATGCAAGGGAGATTGCGTGCTGATTGAGGCATTTTCGCCCACCAAAATGGCAAGGCTGGAGTTCAAGCAGCCAGCAGAACTCGACGTAGGGATATAGCGTGACGCGTCGATCTCTCTTGTGTGAATCAAGAGGCTTGGCGTAAGCAAAGGACCAGTCCAGACTCGGGGACGATGACGCTTTCTTTGCCAGTCCGAGACATCGTGAGAGGATGGTAAACAACCATCACCAGAAGGCTCCGTCGAGGACACTAATTTTTCCACTAGTGTATGCGAGAGACCAAAGCCCCAACAGAAAAAGGAACAGTCAGCCGGACTTTTGGCCTCAACAGGAAATTGAGCTTGTTTCTTTTCGGGCGAGACCTCCAGCCGCAAAGGCTGTGGTCAATTCTTATCGTCTCCTCCATGTCTTAGATTGTAGCCCTTGCCTCTCCTATTTGGGGTTTTGCTCGAGGGCCGACCCGTTTCCCCGTGCTCGCTAATCCACAATCAGTAACGCCTCGTGGCATAAGAATTGCGTCGCTTGATCCGATTCCTATCACGATGCATAATTAAACTAGGAGTTGTAACCGTTTTTGGTGGATTCAGGCCGCCACGAACACAACCGCCAGGGTCTCCTCCCTTCTCAAACCGCTTCTGTCTCACAGTCATGACGGCCACGATACCACGGCCGACTTGCTCCTGAAGCTCCACATCAGAACATTCACCGAAAGTGTAGACGTGCTGTGATCACAAGGGTCGAACTGCAGTTACAATGTGAGCTAGAATTCGGAGTCACCTCTCGATCGAGAGGAAGCTCCTCTGCATGGCCCCCGACATGATGCCACGGCAAAACATAGAGACCCGGAAATGGAAAGCTGATCAGGATTCTCTTACCAAAGAAGATATTCCGGTCACCAAATCTGGTGATGAAGCGCCGAAAGTGGCGGGCTGGACTGTATCTGACGGAGAAAGCGAGCTCATCGGGTCAACCTGAGGTCCATCGTCAGTCCGGAAGCTCCTGTTGGTGCCGGATGAAGAAGTGGGAGTAACGAAGATTAATGCGTCCTTGAACTTGAAAGAATGTTATCAGAAGGGCGATCGAGAGCCAGACGAGCATAAATAGACCTGATTTCCACCCAGATTGAAGTTTGAATCTCTTCATCCTCGTTCAGTTTCCAACTCAGCAAGATACAACCATTTCTCACACCAACCCCTCGGATCATCCAAAATCAACAAGATGCCCGCCACTACCGCAACCACTCCCTCTTCCCGAGCCGCGGCTTGGAGCCTAGAGTCTGCCACGTCTATTCGTCCCGCCGAATCGGCTCTCCTCCCGGACGATGGCCGAAAGGCGGACGATGAGTCCATCATTGGAGAAGACTACCGCACTCAGGTCGATATCAGAGACTACCAGGATGGTGGCAAGTATCGCTGTAAGTGAACAGACCACATAACGCTTTGTTGTTATATGCTAATCATCTCCAGCCATTGTCAAGATCCTTTCTCGCTTCAACGACAAGC
Organism: Microcera coccophila; assembly: GCA_024112705.1. NCBI lineage: Eukaryota > Fungi > Ascomycota > Sordariomycetes > Hypocreales > Nectriaceae > Microcera > Microcera coccophila. The sequence continues at coordinate 4,511 of JAMYIC010001461.1, forward strand.
GGACCGGAAAGGAGGCGTGGATGATGGGCACCGGGTGGCTCATCCGCCCGGACTTGCTCATCACGGCCGGACACGTCGTCTACGACTGGGGATACCATCTCGCGGCCGCCACGCAGATCAAGTGCTACATTGGCTACAACGGCCGCTCTTCCGTCAACGGCCCGTCGGTCCAGACTCGCTTTGGCAAGTCTGTCGTGACGACTGCCGAGTGGATCGAGGCGTCCGACAACCGTCTGCGAGACGTGTCCTTTATCCAGCTTGATAGGCCCTTTGACGGCGATCTTCGCCTCTTCAAGTACACCAACACTCCTCAGTCTGGCAATGCCTTGTTGGGAGTCGTGGGCTACCCTGGCGACAAGAGCCTCAAGGACGAGTACGGCCGCGATGAGAACGGTGCTCAGATGTACGAGCTCTTTGACAAGACCACCTACGACCTGGAGACCAACACGAGACACATGATCGAATACCAAATCTCCACCTTCAAAGGTAAGCGGTATGCGATTCTACAAGGGAAGTGCAAGTTACTGAGTCAAGTTACCCAGGCCAGTCTGGCGCCCCGATCTTGCGCAAGGACAACTCCGAGCTCGTCTCAATCGGATGCCACACCTACGGGGGCGGAGGCTACGATGGAAACTCGGGCAACTCGATCAACGGGAAATACGGAAACAACTACGAATCATTCATTGCGCTATTCAAGAGCTACCAATCCGGCTTTGGTGCTCCCGGTAAAGTCAACATCATCGATACGACCGTGTTGGGAAGCAACAAACTGAACGGATCGTCCATCAGGGTTCAGAACCCGACGTTCGGTCTGAGTGTCCAGCAGACTGCGCCGGTGAGCTCGGTGCGGCCCTCACCGGTGGTAATGAGAACCTCTACCCATAGCGAGGAGGGATTCTTTGACGTTCTTAAGACGGTGGCGAGGATCGGCAGCAAGGCTCTCCCCGTTGTGTCGCCCCTCCTTGGTCCCATGGGCGGCATCATCGCCACAACCGCAGGGACCCTGTTGCAGAACATTGCTCGTTCCGAGAGCATGGTCGATGGCGTCGCTCCCGATGCTGACGGGGCGGCCCAGCGCGCTGTGCTTGCCGAGTGTGCGCTCCAGGCCGTCCTCGCCCTTCCCCAGTCGCCGGAGTCTGACGAAATCCTCAACAAGATGCAAGAGAGTTGGTTCACGGACATTGTCAAGACCGTCGAACCTATTACACGCAACATGCTTCTCCCCCTTCTCACCGAGTCCGCACTCGAGATTCACCACGAGAAGTATCGTAGGGCTACGGACCCCAACCGTCACTCGACCGAGAGTGTCCTCGAAGAGTCTCGCCGCCCCATCACCACCGCCACCGCCCTTGGGGGTTCTGCGAACCTTGCGAGCACGAACGCGTTCGCCGAAGCTCTGCTGGAGCCCACCCTGCCTCTTTCGGGAGAAGAAGGCATGTTTGACTTCCTGGGTCCTCTGATCAGCAGGGGACTCACGGCTGCCAAGCCCCTCGCCTCTCAGCTCGCAGCCAACGCCATCAAGACTGTCGCGCCACAGCTCATCAACAAGGTGACCAGTTTCCTCGGAGAGTCGTCCCTGGCCGAAAGCGACCCCAACGAGGAAGCCGCGCGCATCCTCGTCAAGCGCGCCGTCATGGCCGACACCGCTCTCCAAGCCCTCATGTCGCTCCCCAAGGAGAAGCTGCAGCGGCTCAGAGTCAACCCGACCAACCCCGGCGAGCCCGAGGGGTTCATCGACTTCATCAAGACCGCCGCGCAGAAGATCGGCCCCGTCGCCATCGACGCAGCCCAGAAGGCCGCCAAGAAGTTCGTCCCCGTCCTCATCGACTCCGCGGCCCAGAAGCTCACGACGCGACTCAACCCTGCTTCCACCAGCCTGCCCACGCCGCCGGCCACCCTTGGCAGGAGGCCCTCGCTGATGGATATGCTCAACGGGCCCGGAAACTCTATCAAGGTGAGCCATGCCCATGCCGACGGAAATCGCTTGGTCCCCGTCGATGTTACTCCATTGTTGCAAGCTCGTGCGAGGGACTGGGTGCCTTCAAATGAGTGGAATAAATGCTGGGATGACAACGACGATGGACTGTTCCCAGTGCGAAGCCCGCCTGTCTGATATAAAGTGCTGATCGGATGCAGGCCTTCTAGATACATTCGATGCTGCGAGGGTTTCTTTCATTCACTGGGGGATTCTTAGGTATCATTGCTTGTTTGTATCTTTGCTGAGATGATGTCCGACCTTTTCAACAAAGGCGGACGCAACTTGGACACGCAGTTCAGGTTTCAGGACCTTTCGATTCTTTGCTTTGGATAGCTTTTATTTAGTGGTTTTTGAATTCAAGCCCGAGGGCAAATTATACCTGCGCCTGACAAGCCGTTCAAGCTGATCCGCAAGTACCAAATAAATCATCCTTCACTAATAGGTAATTTTACCTGTTTTCTAATTAACGATAGAAACTCAAGCTGTAACTGTCCAAGAGTATTACAGTTGGGGTATTCCGCCCTTCAGCTCCTCTCCAGACCTGGAACCGTTCAAGATCCTCGAAGTTATCGAGGCCATATTAGCAAATGCAGTTTTCTAACAAAGTGTATTCTTCTGCCGCTACCTGCCGAAAAGCAATCAGCTAGCGACTTCCTACATGCAAACAGATCGAGGTGCTGCGCGAAGGCGATTGCGAGAAGGGTTGTCACACTAGGTCACACCATCAAGACCAGACTGTCGTCAGACGATCCAAGTAGCAAGAATGTTTCAACGATGACCCCAGGAATCGGATACCGGCAATCATAATATCATCTGATCTATTTCAGAGCCTCGATTCAGTTAATGTTGGGTAGAAATCAGGAGTCTCGATCTCTTGGATCCTGGTCCATCGTCCGATATATATCTATCATAACGTACGGGAAGGAATGAAAAGGACTCAACTAGACTATAGCCACACGTTAGTTTCGTGATACACAGGCGAGAGATCGCTTGTCTCAACAAGCTGCCATTGCTCTCTGCAGGCCTGTGTCGTGAGCTCTGATACATCGAGATGGTGCTGATAGTACTACGATAGCCTGCCAGCAGCAGTACAATCTAGGCGTAGATTTATTACCATCGTCTCTGGCACTCACAGATGAGCAGCGCCGAGGCAGAGCCAACATTGAAGAGAACAAAGAAACGTGAAGGGAAAAGAATTGGCCGAACGTACGCCACAACTTACATCCGAGACATTCTCCTTTGCGATGAGTCAGCAGCTCGACCCCGCCTTTATTAGGCTCTCGAAGTTTCAGCTGAGCGACCCGACATTCCTAATTTGCAACATTCCTAATTCCCACATCCCTAGCTCCAACATTCCCGAATACGACACCTAATCAAGCCAACCCAACCCTATTCTGGCTATTCGAAATGCCCTCTTACTCGGAGAATGATCTCGAACTTGCCCTCCAAGCAGTCAACAACGGTACCTCTGTTCAAAAAGCCGCTTCGGGCCATGGAGTACCGCGGTCGACTCTGCGCCATAGGCTCAACGGCACAAGGAAACGCAGCCTAGCTGCTGTGCAGTTGCAACGCCTTACCAAAGAACAGGAAGAAACCCTTTGCGAATGGATTCTTCTTCAGAGCCTACTGGGAGTGCACATGACACAGGCACAATTACACCAGCAAGTGGTCGCACTCTTGCGTGACTCGGACGACTCCAGGCCTCTGGGGAGACACTGGGTCGAAGGCTTCCTCAAACGCAACCCGCAAGTCAAGATGGTCGCTCCAAAGCCGACAGACTCGAAGAGAGCCGATGTGCCTAGCCCCTGCACGATCCAAGACTTCTTCCGTCTCCTCAACCAACCGGGGGTCAGGAAGACGAGCCCCTTCAGCCGTTCGACCGCGGCCGAGAGCCCAGCCGATGCCCAATCTCCGTCTCCGCACACGCAAGACGAAGTGGACAAGATTTACCGTGAACTAACCACTCTGGCCGAAAAGTTCAAGTGCATGGACGATTTGACAGCCGAAAACATGGCCCTGAAACGAGAACTCGAGGATCTCGAGGCAGAGCGGGGATCAGAGCCGCCTGCGAAGACTGTCACAGCGCGGCCCAATCCTGACGAGCCATCGGGATCGGACGCAGACATTGACGAGGCACCGCCGAGGGCTAAACGGCGTGGGACTCCAAGATCGAAGGCACGGGCGGCAGCGAGGACGAAGGGAGACAGCAAGCTATAGATGACTAGATATCCTGTTAATTTCATGAGCGCTTTTTAATTCAGTTGTGATTCAGTTTCAGTTCAACGGCGTTTGTGTAGAATACAAAGCGGCCTCGCAATTACTAGGGAACGCAAAGCTGGAGCGTCTCTTTTGCCTCCGGCGGCCCTACCGGGGGTCCTCCTCGCCTTCGGCTCGAGCTCTACGGCAGCCCCCGAAGCCTATAGCAGCTTTATCTAGTAAGCGGTAAGATAGCAAGAAGATCTAATTGCCGTTGGGTATTTTAGGCTCCTATGAGAAGAAGCAAAGCTAGAAGCTGCCGCCCACTTCGTGACCTTCATCTTCTACGCAGCTTTGCTTAATAATTACGGTCGCGGCCACTTTGTCTCCGCCACATCGTCCCATCATAGTATCAGAAATTGTATAGCTTCTTGTAGTCGAGGTTTGCCAGGACAATGCGTTTGCTGTCGTATTGGACGGTGTACGCGTCATAGATGTCATGTCTCGTTACGCAAATCCGATTTTGTTATCGCCGAGATCATCAGAGCCCATAACGTACGGTGCTGTAGGACGACCCTTGCAGCCATTTGGATGAACAACGAACGGTCAAGCAACATCAGGGCCAGACGAGCACTTGCGGGAATGATCAGCACTCGATGATGCAAATGCTATATCGGGTGTGTCGTTGTGACGGCAAACCCCGCTCATCATTCAATACGTCACTTTAGCGTCTTGCGCCCTTCGAGATGCGCCATCGACATGCTCCGGGTTTTGTCAGCAAGTCCATTTCTAATCTTCATCGCTTGGTGTCCGAAATTATGTAGTATTTATTCAAGGCGGTTCTGCATTAATCGAAGAGCTTCAAGTTGCACGTAGATCCCTTGCTCATCGAACATTCCACAAGGCTCCCTCGTTACATCCATCACCTTTGACCATGGCGAACGACATTACCCCATTTAAAATCTCGGTCCCAGACGGCGAGATCAGCAAGCTGCGGGATCGCTTGGCTCTATCTACATTTCCCGACGAAGTAGATTTCTCCAACGATTGGGATTATGGCGCGCCTCGTGACGACGTCCAACGCTTGGCGCGCTACTGGAGGGAAGGCTTCGACTGGCGTGCCCAGGAGGCTAGGCTCAACGAGCTTCCGCAGTTCATGACGAAAGTCCCTGTTGATGGTTTCGGAGAGATTGACCTGCACTTTGTACATCAAAAGAGCCAGAAGCCTGGAAGCATACCGCTGCTGTTCTGCCACGGCTGTAAGCCCTAGCCAAATACTCCGTCCTACAGACAGTCGACTGATACACTCAATAGGGCCGGGACATTTTCTCGAGGTGGAAAAGATTTTGCCACTGCTTACAGCTTCAGATGATGGCCCTTCTTTCCACGTTGTCGCCCCTTCGCTACCTAATTTTGGGTTTTCCGGCGTTGTGCGAAAAAAGGGCTTCAGCATTCCCCAGTATGCTGAGACATTGCACAAATTGATGCTAAAACTTGGATATAAGAAATACGGTATGCTCTCATCTTATGCAGAATTATGACGTACCAATGCATCTGGCAGTTACACAAGGTGGTGACTGGGGTTTCATAATAACGCGTCTCATCGGCGTCCAGTATCCGGAGAGCTGCCTGGCCTCACATCTTAATTTTGTCCGGGTTCACGACCCACCATCCTTGACTCAATCTCCCTTGTTGTACTTGCAGCACAGCCTGTTCTCCTACAGTGAGGACGAGAAAGCCGGCAAGGGCCGTTCAGAGTGGTTTGCCACGGAGGGCTTCGGATATAACTTGACACAAAGGACAAAGCCCTCCACACTAGGCTTCGCCTTGGCCGACTCACCGGTCGCCCTACTCGCCTGGATTTACGAGAAACTTCACGACTGGACCGACAGCTACAATTGGACGGATGACGAAATTCTGTCCTGGGTCTCCATCTATCAGTTCTCAACCGCTGGACCAGCCGCTAGCGTGCGTATCTACTACGAATGCCACCACGCGGAGGTCGATCGCGTGGTCAAAGGCGAACAGTACGTTCCAAATGTACAACTGGGCCTGTCGTACTTTCCAAAGGACCTTGTTGTCCCGCCTAGAACGTGGGGACGAACTCTTGGGCCGGTGGTTTTCGAGGCGGTCCACGCCACCGGGGGACACTTTGCAGCGCATGAGCGCCCGGCGGAGCTTGTAGGCGATATTCGAAAGATGTTTGGAGCAGGCGGCGGCGCTTCCGATATTGCCAAGCTATTTTCATCATAGATGACGTTAGGGGAGGAGGTGAGAGCCTCTTGGCTCATGGTGTTCCAATGTACCGAGTGTTATATTATCTTGTTCGAGGATCGTCCCCGGCCCTAGTACATTGGCCCTAGTACATTGACTGGATCTATTCTATACAAAAGCAATGGGATAAATTGCATCTCGAGAACCAACTCATGACGTCGTCGGCGTTTCTAGGGGGGGTAAGATGCCGCCACCGTATGTGTCGAAACGCGACTGGTGAACTTGGCGCAGCCATACGCAGCGCATCATTTTCTGACTAAGACCATGGTGCTGAAGCGCCGTAAACATAAGTCGCTCATGCAATAAGACCTGCTTCTTCACCAATTCGATTCGTTCATTTTTCCTTGCTTCTGCATCTCTGGGAAAAAGAAAAAAAAAAAAGAAAAAAAAAAA